>SJYT01053622.1:218535-239230 GCA_006410635.1 Cephalophus harveyi
GGCGGGGGCGGGGCGGAGTCGGAGGCGGGGCCGGGGGCGAGGCGGGGAGCGGGCGGGGGACCGCGCCGGTGGCGGAAGGAGCCTCGGGGCCGCCGGAGCCCGGGCGTGGGGAAGGCGGCGGCGGCGGCGGCGGCGGCGGCCGGAGCCCGCCCTTCCCCCGCCAGCCCGCAACCCCCCAGGAGCCCCTTCCCTCGCCGGCTGCCCTGCGTCCCCGGGGGCGGCGATCACCTGCCTTGCGGCTCCCCCACCCCGCATCGGCCTCCTGGGTCCTGGGCACATGGGGAAACTGAGGCACAGAAAAGGGTGCACTGGCCCCTAGGAGAGTTCGGGTCACTCGCTCATTGGCCGCCCAGCGCGGCGTCCACACCACCCTCGCCCGCCTCCCGCTGGGCCGCTCCAGAAGGTCAGCCGCATCTCCACTGGCTCACTCCACAAACATGCGCGCGCGTCCGCCTTGCCAGGCAGTACCCGTCACATCGCAGGGCCGCGGCGCCGGGCGGGGGCGCCCGGATCATACACAGGGCACAGGTCCTCCTAGTGAACTGGACCCAGAACGCGAACCCCCTCAGGCTGCTCAGGAAGGTCAGAGAAGGCCCTCAAGTTCCCTGATTGTAGGTCCTCTGTCCCTGCACCCTGGCATACACACACACACACACACACACACACTCGAGCTAAGGTGCTCAGAGATTTTCCTGTTATTCACAAATATAACCCAATTCTCATTCATGGGTGAGCACACATCAAATTTTCTTTATCCTCCTGGCATTTGGCACCATGCATATTTTGCTTGCACAAAACACTACCCCTCCCCCCCACACACACACAATCTTTATAACTAAGTTTCCTAAACATTTATTAAGTGTCAGGCACTTTATCAGGGCTTCCCTGGTTGCTCAGATGGTAAAGAATCTGCCTGCGATGCAGGAGAACTGAGTTCCATCCCTGGGTCAGAAGATCCCCTGGAGAAGGGAATAGCAACCCACTTCAGTATTCTTGCCTGGGAAACCCCATGGACAGAGGAGCCTGGAGGGCTACAGTCCATGGGGTTGCAAAGAGTCAGACAGACTGAGCAACTTCAGGCACTTTATAAACGTTACCTCACTGACAACAACGCTGTGAGTTTGAAACTCTTAAGAACATGTAACTGACTCCATTTAATCAACAAGTGACTAAGGCTCAGACAAGTCTATCACTTAGCCAAAGCCACACAGGTTCTGTGCCTCCATGATTGCCCAGATCCGAATTCCCACCCCAATACATACAAGTAGTGCCAATCCTGGTTGCTGTGACTACAAAGTCATTAACACTGACAGCATGCTTAGTATGTACTGAGCAATGGCCTAGGCACTTTATATGAATAAACTCAATCTGTACACAGAGGCACAGAGAGGTTACTTGCCCAAGGTCACAGAGCCTGTAGTTAGCAGCCAGAGATTCTCACCCAGGCACCATGACTGAGTTACTGACCACCATGCCATAAAACCTCATATGCTGATTGGTTAGGAGAACCCCTAACTTTTTTTCTTTAAAGCATGGGTTCAAAATAAATACTGAGCCAACTGATGAGTTTTGTTCAGCCTGTACAATATTTTAAGTGGGGCAAGCCTGCTCAAATTCAACTGCTGACAAGACCACCTCTCTCCTTTTCAGTTTCTACTTGGCTCCTGAAGTTCTTTGAGTTTTGTGGCTCTTTAAAGTTTTAGGTCATGTCTTGTACGTTCCGAGTGCCTGCAGGTGGTCCTGTTACCCAGACCCCCAGAAGCAGAGGTTGCACCTACAGACACACACACAGGACATGCAATGAGAAGGGGACACGTGTATGTCTTTATCAATTCCAGCCGGAGGACTCCAGACACACATAGGCGATTTCCCTGCCCACCCCCAAACACACCCACTCACAGATGGGGGAGCTGAGTGAGGAGAGGGGGTAACTTGAGCCCCTGTTCCCCAGGAGAATCCGAGGGGCTGGCACATTCCGTAGCAAAAATAACCAATGGGCAGCAGGCATGAGTGACGGGACAGCTGGGCCGAAGAGGGGCCCATGAGACTCGGTTCCTGCTCTGGACTGTGCTGCTCACCCACACAGGCCAGCCTGGAGCATACTCTCAGGGTGGGCCTCCCTGAGCTGGCCCCTGAACGCCCCATTTTCTTCCAAGGCTGGGCAGCTGGGCCGCCCTGCCATTTCTCCAAACCAGACTTCCAACTTCTGCCCCGCGAGCGTGTCCCCTTAACCAGAGAAAAGCCACGCCTCATCTCTCACAAACAGCCTCCACTGAGCCAGACACCCACACCCCACTCCTTCCTGCCTTGTTCTTGTCTCCTCCCTTCCTTCCCCCTGCTCACCCTGCTCTGACTTTCTGACATACTATATAATTTTCATATAGTTATGATTATTGCATGCATAATGTGTTCCCTCCCTGGAATGTCATCTCTAAGAGGACAGGGATTTTGGTCTTCCCCCCTCCCCTGACTTATAAATATCAAGCACCTAACACAGTGATGGGCACTCGGTGGGCACTCCATACATGTGGCACATGGGAGGGGGCACAGAGCTGTTGGTAGTGAGGATGGGGGTGGGGGGATAGGGACTAAGAATCTTGCTGGAGCAGGTCATTCTCCAGCCTTCCTCCCGTCTCTGTTCTGACCCAGACCCTTTTCTAGAAACTGGAGACGTGACCATCTTGTTTCCACCCAGGATCTTCCTGGGAGGGCTACCCTCGCTTTAGGAAAGTTGCCTTTGTGGGCTTTGGCTGACTGCACAGCCTCTCTATTCTCTTTCTTCCCTTCCGTGGCTCCTCACTGCTCCTGATCTGGCCCCTCCTCCTCTCCCTAATTAGGACTTGGCATGAATGGAGGGGGCCACTCTCCATACCCATTCCCAACTCCATGCTGGTTTCCTCCCGGCTTTTCTTCCACACTGTCCACATTCTAGGTGAAAAAGATGATACCGCACCATCTAGCTGCAGGCAGCTCCTGCTGGAGTCCCCAACCTTTCTCTTGCTAAATTGGCCTTCCCTACTTCTCTCTAATCTCTCCTCTCCATGCCTTCAAGTCCCCTGCCTGGTTTACTACCATTTGTTGACCTCTGGCCGTTCTGATTGGCACCAGGGTCTCCCAGGTCCTGGCTATGAGACTTCTGACTGCCAAACACGGTGAGCATTGTCAGCTTGCGCCTTCCCTTGGCTGTGCTCTCTCCTCCTTAACCCCCACCCTTCAGTACAGGCCTCCCTCTCCAGTCACACATGCCTCAAGCTTTGAGGGTGGCGCTTGCCCTGATTACTTGACTGGCACATAGCTTCTCAGCCCATCCAAATGGGAGCCTAATGTTTTGACAGAGAAGAATGCCTGCCTCTTTTGGAGACAGCAGAGGCTAGGGAGAGAGTGGAGATGCTGGCAGGGGGATACTTGGGGATACCGACAGAGGGATAGTTACGATGCTAGATCCTGGCCTCAGTCTTCCCACGCTTCTCTTTCTGAGGACAGGCACTGTGGACCTAGACTCAGATCTGGGTCTGCCACCTCACTCACCAGGTGACGTTGGGTAAATTCCCTCTTTGAACACCAGTTTTCTTTTATGTATAATGATCATAACAGTAACCTGGAACTTAGAAAACTAAATACTGAAATGAGATAGGGTGCTTTACACATGTTAAATACTCTACAAGTATCCTGCATCTCTGCCATCTTCACTATTTCTAGTCTTTCCTCATTTCTATACCCCCAAATCCCACCCTCCTATTTTGCATCCTCCAAATTCTCCAGCCTGCAGCCCTCTTGTCTTCTCAAGGCCCCAGCTTCCCCAACCATGCCAATATCCCTCTATCCCTGAGCTAACATCTTGGGCTTCAGAAGTGCCAGGAACCTTAGCATCACCCCGTCTTGCCGAGCCAGATGGCAATCCCAGCCAGGAAACTGCCTGCTTCCCTCTGCAGCCAGGTCCTGGCTGGACTTCCTCGAGAACCCTGAAGTCCTCCTGCTATTGATCCCAACCAAGAAAGTTTTCCATGTGGAAGTCTGAGCAGGGCTGAGCTGCTTGCCCAACTGATCTTGACGGAGACCTCTCGCTGGGCAGGGACTGGTGGAGGGTGGGCAGTAGGAAGAGAAGGAAGCCAGACTCAGCCAACATCACCAAAGCAAAGCCCCTCCCTCGCCAATCAGGTGGGAGGGGCATAGTAGTCAAGCATGTGGTTCTTGGCAGCAGGACAGACCCAGGCTTCCATCCTTGCCTTGCCACCTCCTATCAGTACAACCAAGATGCTTCATTTAATCCCTCTGGGCCTCAGGTTCCCTAGGGTTGCTGTGGGACTTAAATGATATATCAAAGGGTACGATAGCATATTGCCTGCCACACAGCAGCATAGTGGCTATTCATACTATTAAAAATTGCTACTAAGAATTATTACCAATGAATCATAATTGCAAAGCTGCTATTGGGGCAAAGCTCCTACCAGTATGAAAAAGTTCTCAGATGTGACTTGCTGCAGCCCAACCCTCCTCCTGTTTTGACATGAGTGGCAAAAGGTCTCCAATCCAGTCCCCCAGCACCCAGGATCCTTTCCTCAACCCAGCCTTTCAAACATGCTGTTCCATTAAAGCAGCCTGCAGACCGGCCTCCTGGCCTCTGCCTAGGTATGCCCAGCCAGGGCTCAGCTCTACTGATCCTGCCACCTGGATTCTAGAGGGGCTGGGGGGCTCTAGCATCCTGTCACTCTTCCCACTCTGGGGGACCAGGGCAGGCAAGGAGGTTCTCATCTTCAGAAAGGCTCTCCATACGACAGACAGCTCCTTCTCCTTTTTCTTTCTCCTCCCTCCAGAACTTAAGAGGTAAAAAGGCCCCCAGAGCCCAAACTCAGAGGACTGGGTTCTGAGATCTGGGATGGGCATAACTAGCTGTTTGTCTTTAAGCAGACAGGTAGTCGTGACCTCGCCTCTGCTCTGGACCACAGCATCCTTACCCTTAAAGCTGCAGCCTGTGGACCTGCAGTTCTCTGTGGTCCTTTCTGACTCTAAACAAACATGACACCAGGATCCTTCTGAGACACTTCTTCTCTCTGTCCTGTATCTCTCTCCTCCAAGTTGTGTTCTCATCAACTTATCGATTGTGCCTTTGTTTATGTTCTGTTTTCAGCCCCCTTTGCCCCTGAACAAAGGCCCCCAAGGAGTCCCATCTTACCCCAGCTCAGAGTTCTGCCAGGACGAGCCCCAGCCCCTGACCCCAGAGTGGGTGCGAGGAAAGCCTGTACCTGGCCAGGTGTGAAGCCAACCAAGACAAGCCAGCCTCGGCCCTCTCCATCACTGAAGAGGAAGGTGGGCAGGGCAGAGCTAGGGAGAGAGTGGAGATGCTGGCAGAGGGAGGCCGAGCCTCTTCTCCAGCTCCCGACAGCTGCACCCTGCAGCCTTCTTTACCCTCCAGCTGCTGAGTTCCTTCAGGATCCTGGAGCTGTGCAGCTCGCTATTCCCGGGGAGCATGGTATGCCTCTTCCTCAGCCCCTCAGCAGTCCCCCTACATGACACTATCCAGCCAGAGTGAGAATTCCCTCTTGAAAATGTCCAGGACAAACTCATGATCTCCAAGCTCTTTGCCATCTCCTCCAGTTGCAGCTTTCTTCCCCAGAATTCTATTTCTTAAGACTCAGTCTGCTAAGATTCTGTCTTCAGCCTAGAGAAGAACTGGTTTAGGGGCTGAGGAAATCAAAAAGGAAGCCTAAAACACTGACCCAAGGAGATTTGGCCCTGGCCTGCACCCACACCAGCCCCAGCAGGACCCTAAGCACAGGGCCCAGTCTTATGCCCCTTCCCTTCCACCTAGGACCATCATCCACCCCTTCACACACACAGGCAGGGCCATGCCCCCTTCCATGCCCTCTGAACCTGGGGGAGACATGGCCCATGCACTTCCCATACCAATTCCACAAGACCCTCATCTGCTGGCACCACCAGACCCCTGCACTGCCCGCCCGTGCACATGCACACGGCAGGCTTGTGTGTGGATTCTCAGGCACTCCCCTCCATATGTGCTGGAAACCCCCAACCCAGGCTCTACCTCCTGCTGCTCTGCACCCTATCCTGCTGCTCTGCACCCGATCCGTTCTTCTCCACCCACTGGCCCCTTCCAGCCTAGTGCTGACCACACCAACCTGCCCTGGCAATGGACTATGAGGAGTTCTGACCCATCCCCTCAACACCACAGCCAGACCAGGGGAGCCCGCCTCCTCCTTCAGACATGCAGGCATGTCTGAAAAGGCAGATTCCCAGTCTAAATTATCAGAGCCGCTGAAAACAGTTTCCCCAGGAGGCCCTTCTCTACAGGAAAATTAGGAGGGTTCCCACCGTGCAATGCTCAGAGAGGCCTGAGTGGGGCTCAGGCTTGGCTTACCAAACGCTGACCCTTAACCTCTGATCTTCCTGTGGGGAGCCTCTCTACCTTGACACCCGCTTTCCCTGCACTTTCCTCTTGACGGGCACTCCTGGGTCAGCACATCTGAGAAGCCAGAGCACCCGGAAAAAGGCTGGATGAACAGATGCCTCCACCGAGCAGCGGCCCGGGTAACCTTCTCTACCTGTGAGCACACCCCTCCCCCCAGCTTGGCCCCCACCTCCCCATTACCTCCGACCTCCAGCACGGTGAGAACCGCCTCGCAGGAGGCCTGGCCCCGCTCGTTCTGGGCCCTGCAGCTGTACACGCCGGCATCCCGCGGCCCGCAGCTCCGCAGCCACAGGCAGCTGGGCTCGGGGGCCGGCGGGGGCAAGCGCTGCCCATCCCGGAACCAGCTGAGGCTCGGCTGGGGCGTCCCGCTCACTACCACCCGCAGCCGCACGTCGCTGCCCGCAGACACCGCCGCGTCCTTCAGGGGCCGCAGGAAGACCGGCGCCCCGGCCACGGCGGCGGCCGCCCCTCCGCCGGCCCCCACTTTGGCCCTCTTCGGGGGCACCCCGGGGCTGGGGGGTGCCCTCGTGCCCGCGTCCTCGCCTCGCGTGCCCCGGGCTTTCTGCATGGCCTCTGCGAGTTGAGCTGGGGAGACGCCGGAACTGGACGGCCACGGGGGCACCCGGGGGATGTTGCCCTGGGAGATGAGTCCTGGGGGGCCGGCGCCCTGCCTTCCTGCCGCCCGCCCGCCTTCGGCCTGTGCTACCCAGAAGGTCACCGGGGCGGCCGCGGTTGCGCCTCGGGGGCTATTTTTAGGCCCCCCGGCTCGGGTTGCGAGGGAGCAGTGGAGGGAGGGGGCAGCAGAGGAGGGGACTTGGACTCTGCTCTGCTTCTTCTCCCTCCTTTAGGAGTCCCCGTCGCCCCCCTCCCTTGGCTTATACGGGTCCCTGAGGCCTTTTCCAAGCCCCCTACCCTGTGATGTGCCCCGCCCCCTAGCCACCCACTCATGGAGTCGGGTTACCCTTGGGCTAAATCCCATTTCCCTTCCTCCCTCCTCCTGGGTCTCTGATTCCCAGCCCCACGCGGCTGGGGGAGAGAGAGAGAGAAGGTCCCGGGTGAGACCTCTGAGAGGTAGATGGGCAAGCAGGCCCAAGTGGAGGTGAGTAGAGGCCGGGGAAGAGGGACCAGTGGCTTCCCCCAGCCTCCATGACAGCTGTGGTGAACAGTAAGACCTGGAGCAGGGAGTCAGGTGGACCAGCGCCCAGCTAGTCCCTGCCCTTACTTGCTGGGTGACGTCAAACCTCTCTCAACCTCCACATCCTCATTTGTAAGAACTGAGTCGTTGAACAGAGTTGCAACAGGCAGAGAAGAGTGGGAAGGATGTTCCAGGCAGAGGGAACAGCATGACCAAAATCAGAGCACGATGAAAGTAGATGATGTGTGCTAAGAATGAGAGGAGTCTGGGGAAATCTTTGGCTGTCCAGTGGTTAGAACTCCGTGCTTTGATTGCCAAGCACACAGAGTTTGAGCTCTGGTAGGGGAAGGAAGATCTCACAGGCCACCCAGCAAAGCCAAAAGGAGAATCAGAGGAGTCTGCAAGGATTGAACCGCAGTGGGCGAGTCCTGACAGGAGGACCTTCGCTCCCTAAGGTCTCTATCCTGATGGCCCTGGGGTGGCGGGTGGGGGATGTGGGTAGGGCACCGCAGGGCATTAAGCAGTAGGATAACATGGTCAGAGCTGTTTTTTAGAAGGATCCCTCTGGCAGCCACAGTGGGGAGGGTGGATTTGAGATGGAAGACTTGGGAGCCAGTTAGAACCTGTGGTCCTTAAAGTATTGTGTACCGTGCTAGGTCGCTTCCATCGTGTCTGACTCTTTGCAACCCCATGGCCCGCCAGGCTCCCCTGTCCATGGGCCCCTGTTAAAAGCACAACTTTCCGAGCTCCACTCCCAGAGATGCAGGTAAAGTATGGGGCCCTGGGAGGGCCCTGGAATTGGCCCAGTGACTCTGATGCACCTAAGAGCTGTACTTTGAGAAACGTCAAGCGAAGACATTATTGCTTTTAAAAGTCTAAGTGAGACTTATATGATGAGACGATCTGTGTCTTAACTCTGGTGGTAGTCATGTGAGTCTACACATGTAATAAAATTTCATAGAACCAAATACCTGCGCACACACACACACACACTAATGAGTGCACAAACTGATAAAATCTGAAGAAGATGGTGGACTGTATCAATGGCAGTTTCCTGGCTGTGATACTGTACTAGAGTTATCTAAGATGTTACCATTCTAGGAAACCAGGTGAATGATACACAGGATCTCTCTGTACTGTTTCTTATAACTGCATGTGAATCTACAATGATCTCAAAATAAAAAGCTTTAAAAAAGTTTAGGTGAGAGAGCCAGACCTGACCTTGAGCCCTGAGGGATGAAGCCTGGGAAAAGCAGGGAGGAGCTGGGAGTCATTAGATGGAGAAAGGTACCCTTTTCCCTCCCTGCCAACCCTTCCCACCCCACTGTCATTCTGGGAGGCTCAAGAAACTGTGCTTGTGTCTATGTGTACACAGAGAGGGCAGAGAAGAAACCATGTAAACACTGGATTATGTCTACAGGGACGAGAGCCTTGAGGAATGAAATCTCTGTCTTTAGTTTACGTACATTAACGCTTACTTTTCACAATGTGCAGTTCTGCTGGTTTTGACTAATGCAGACGACTGTGCACCTGGTTCCCCAGGACCGTACAGAACAGTCTCATCACCCTAAAGATGGGCCTGAGCGTCTCCTTCATAGTCAACCATGCCCCCTCCACCAACTCAGGCACCCACAGATGTTGAATTCTCAAACGTAAATCGAATTCTATAAAGTAAAAATGGGGAGGTGGGGAAGACATTGTAGGCACACGGAACACCAAGACTAAAAGAAAGATTTGAGACTATTTTTTAAAAACCAATAACCCAAAACTTTCTACCACTATGCCTCAACAATTTGCATGGAATGTAGTAGGTGGTCTGCAAATAAACGTCGGCTGGTTGGTTGAATAAATTAACTCTGTGATCTTGATCAAGTTATTTAACATCTCTAAGCCTCAGTTTCCTCAACTATAAATTGGAGTAGCCCAACTCAGGGTTTATTCATTCATTCAACAAACATTTTTTAGTTCCTCCTGTGTGCCCAGCACTGTGCTGGTCTCTGGAGAAATAGCAGCGAACAAAACAGACAAAGGAGACTTCCCTGGTGGTCCAGTTATTGGGAATCCGCCTGCCAATGCAGTGAACATGGGTTTGATCCCTAGTCCAGGAAGATTTCCATTTGCCAAAGGGCAGCTAATCCCATGCCACAACTACCAGAGCCTGTGCTCTCGAGCCCAATTCCGCAACAAGGGAAGCCACCACAAGGAAAAGCCCATGCACCACAACTAGAGAGTAGCCCCTGCTCGCCTCAATTAGCGAAAGACTACCTGCACCCAGCAACAGAGACCCAGCGCAGCCAAAAATAAATAAACAGATTTTTAAAAAGAAACAGAGGGTTCCTACCCCCGTGTTGCTTATATTCAAGGAAGGAGACAACTATAGAGAAACAAATTATAAAGATCAGTAGAAGATAAGTATTCTGGGGCAATGAAGCAGGGTAAGGGAGATGGGAGGGGGTACTTCCCAGGTGGCACTACTGGTAAAGGATCCACCTGCCAATGCAGGAGGCACAGGAAACTCGGGTTCGATCCCTGGGTCAGAAAGATCCCCTAGAGGAGGAAATGGCAACCTATTCCAGTATTCTTGCCTGGAGAATCCTATGGACAGAGGAACCTGGTGGGCTACAGTCCACAGCATCACAAAGGATTGGACACAACTGAAGTGACTTCTCACACACACACGGGAGATGGGAGTGTGATGGGGGGCTTGCACTTTGAAACAGAGTGGTAGGAATTGGCCTCACCAGGAACTGTTGAACCAATCTTGAAGGGGTGAGGAGGCAAACGGAGCAGAAGTCTGGGCGGGACTGCTCCAGGAAGCGTATGCCCTGTAGGCTCGAGAAGAGCTGGGCTGGGGGGAGTGTGGGGGAGCTACAGGGAGATGAGGTCAGACAGGCAGCGGGGGCCAGATAGCCTAGCATCTTGTAGGCCATGACCCTTTTATTCCTAGTGAAATGAGAAGCCATCTCAGAGGATTCTTAGCGGAGGAATTACATGATCTGACTTAGGTTGTTGTGATGGCTTTAAATTATTATATTAAATATTAAAACAAATATTAACTATTTAAAAGGGCCTGGCATAGAGCCTGGAACGTGGCTTGTTCTCTCCTGGTTGAATGACCATAATGGGGGCTTTCGCTGAGGTGTGGGCAGGAGTGTGCGGGCCTGGGTCGGGAGGGCACAGGCCCTGGCAAGTCGCGGGCGCCCTCTCCTGGCGGAGCCCACACTGGCTGTGACGCCGGAAGCCCTCCAGCCCTCGCCAGGGC
The DNA here is from genome assembly GCA_006410635.1 of Cephalophus harveyi. Classification (NCBI taxonomy): domain Eukaryota; kingdom Metazoa; phylum Chordata; class Mammalia; order Artiodactyla; family Bovidae; genus Cephalophus; species Cephalophus harveyi. The sequence goes on from SJYT01053622.1 coordinate 229,360, forward strand.
CCTCACCTAGAGCAGCTGCAAGGCGCTCATCTGTCCCTCAGAACGGCCCCACAGTGCCCCGCGGCCTGGCGCCCAGCTGGTGTGTGCTGCCAGTCTGCCCTGCTTTGCAATCACAAGCCTGTGGTGTCATGGAAAGAAATCTGCTCTCTGGAGGCCAAGGAGCAGGGGCCCCCGTCCTCCTCTGCCAATGATACGCTGTGTGACCTTGGCAGTTCACCCGTCTCTCTGGGCAGCGAGAGATTCCTCCAAGTCATAATGAGGCACCATGTGCCTGGCACATGGAAAAAGCTCACTGTTTGATGAATCAGTGAATGAAGTGGGGACCGTCAACCTTTCTGGTAAATATTTAATTTAGAGAAAAGTAAGTAAAAGTGCCCAGTGGGTATTCATTCAACAAGTATTTAAATATTTGATGGGCACCTTCTATGGGCAAAGCCCTCTTCCAGGCACCAAGAGTAGTGAATAAAATGAATGAAAACTTTGCCCTTGGTTAGCTGACATTTTAGGTGTTGAAGCAGAGGCCATTGATTTGCATATGAGTCCTGGGCAGGCTGGTGGTCAGAGGAGGAGTGAGAGAAGTGGTGAGTGAGTGGAATGCTTTGCCTGCAGGCGCAGGGGTGGCGGGATAGCCAGAGTGGACAGAGGATAGGAAAGGGCCTCCTGAGACATCAGTTCTTGGCTTATGGACATATTTGCTTCCACAGTCCTTCCCACTCCACCTGCTCAGGTGGGGTCTGAGTTGGTCTGGAACTGCTCCCATGGTGGGATGCTGGTCAGCCCTCTGGACCCTCTATTTCTCAGTGTTCAAACGCCAGTTCCCAAGGAGCAGGGAGAGGTTTAGCCATGGAGGGGACGGGGTGTGCGTGTGCGTGGTGCACACTGAAGATCTGGGTGTATGTGTATGACCACCAGAGATCCAGATCTTTTTCAGTTTATTTTTGTCCATTCTCTGGGATCAGGCCACATGCATCTCCTCTGCCCCGGATTCCTAGGTCACGGTCCAACCCCCAGGGAGACAGACAAACCAGAGGGCTTAGAACCAGAAGCTCCAGTCCAGGAAGGCTTGACTCAGACCATGCTTTCCCCTGGGCCTCCTCCCTTCTCTGAGGACAGGTGGGTAGCCATCACAGGGACAAATGTGTGTGAGAAGAAAGGGCTTTCTGACCTTCAGAGCTGTCCCAGCAAGAAGTGGCCCCAAAGAGGCAGTGTGTTCTTAGACCCAAGAGACATTCAAGCGTAGCCTTAGGACAGCTAGTCAAGATGTGGGACTTCCTGGGGGTCAAGTCATGGCCTGGGGGCCTTTGACATCTGGGTCTTCCAGTTTTAAAGAGTCCTCCACTTCCTCCTTGTAGTGATCAGTCTACACCTAAGCCTTTTTTGGGAAGGTAGGGAAGCCCCTAAGCCTTTCTCTGACCTCATGTCCCTTTATCCTTTGTGGGGTAGATGAATGCTCGAACTCATTCAGAGGGAAGAGCAAGCTGAGAAACTCCGGAGGTTACTCACAGATACACGGACACCACCACGCCCACATGGGCCCACCTCACCCAGGAGTCTCTCTCACACAGAGGAGCTCAGATTCCAGGGCCCCTCATAGGCTCAGGATAAGAAGGCGCCGCCCCCCTCTATCCCAGTGTGCACAGGAAATGCTCCTGCTCATTTCTGTTGGGGGTCCACCATGGGTTGATTGGGGGGGCGGTTGTTCTGGGGCCTGCAGGGTTCACTTTGTTGGAGGATTGTGGGGAAAGGAAGGGAGGCGGGCAGACATGGGGTTTTAGATGCTCCCAGGGGTAGATGAAGGATAGCATACCTTGAAGAAGGGGGTCCTTCCTGGAGCCCTGGAGGGAGGGACCACACAAGTTAGGGGTGTGGGGTGGGGGGGGTGGCTGGAAACTCATGAGCCAGGGCTGCATCCAAGAAGGGGGAGAGAGACACCAGAAAGGTTTTTGGAAGCTTCTGGAAAAAGCCAGTTAGGAACAGCATACTAACAACTTTAGGACTAAAGCTCTATTGGATTTATTTCCCTTACAAACTGTCCAAATTTATCATGTCTGTGATCTCTACCCTCTTCCCACTTCTAAAGGGTAACCTCTTAAATCTGAGGGGTGGTTGGAAGACAGAGACCTACATGGATCCATCAAGCTTCCTTAATCTCTAATCCACCTGGAATTTATTTTTTGGAAGGATTGAAAAGACAGATTTCACTGCTGCCCCTGTCCATGGCTACCATGCCCAGAACTGAATAATTAAGTTTTCCCCACAGAAACCTTTAAGATAGCTGTGTTAATGTTTCATGATTTTTTTTTTCTATATGTCCTACATTCCCTCCTATCTTCCCAAATTCTCCCAAAATTTCCCTTTGGTATTTTAATTAAGATTGTATTACACTGAAATTATAAGCTAACATAGGATGACTTGACATCTTTTTTAGAGCAGTGAGTCTTCTTTTCCAAGGATGAGATAGAGCTTTCTGTTTTTCTTATCAAGGTTATTTTTCCTGAATTGGCCTTGGAGCTTCGAAGATCCAAGTTTAGTGGGAAGAGGGTGTAAGCTACCTCTTACAAGCAAGGACCACAGGAGCCCTACTTCAGAGCAGTGCGTGGGCGCAGTCCTGGTAATGGGGCATAACAAGAGGTATGTGTGAGTCCCCAACAAAAGCCCCCTCCCCCATATGCTACACATATACAGCCAGGCTGCAAGGCTCTGGGAACAGAAGGGGTGGCAGGCCCTGGGGGACAGTCTGGCTGGGCAGGAGGGCAGCACACAGTTCACCTCAAGAGGTGATACAAGGGATTTCCTGGTGGTCCAGTGGTTAGGACTCCATGCTTCCCTTGCAAGGGCACAGGTTCGATCCCTGGTCAGGGAACTAAGATCTCACATGTTGTGTTATGTGCCCAAAAAATGTTAAAAAAAGAAAAAAAAGAGGTAGTGCGACAGGGCCCTCTCAGAGAAGACCTGGCAGTCAAAACAGCAGGGGCCGTGCTAGGCTTGTGCTTGTCTTTTTTATTGTTTCTGTTCAGAGCCCCTGCAGCGGGGAAGGGGCAGGCACAGGGAGGTGGGCCCCCCTGCCACCTGCCTGAGACCGCTCTCTCCTCTCTCCTCGTCTCTCCAGCATCTCGCCCACCCTCTCTCTTTCTGCATCTCCTGCTCCCACATCTGGCACCTTCGGGGGTTCTCTCTTGCAGCCCCTGCCTTGTAAGCCCACCTCGGGAAAGTAAGGGACCATGGGGTCAGTCTCAAGCCCCCCAGTCTCCACGGGCGTGGGGGCTATGTCCCCAGTTACCTGCCTGGCTTGCCGAGGATGCTGCCTTTCTGACTCAGGCCGGGGAGGGGGTAGTGGGGAGGTCCACAGGGCTTGACCTGACCCTGAGGGGTTCCTATGCCTGCCCTGGAGTCCCCTCCAAAGCCATATGCTAGAGCCTGAGGTCACGGAGGTGGGAAGGGTCAGGTCACTGCCATGTCCTGGCTCCAGCCTGGCCCCTGCCCAGCACACTCCAAGGGCGGCCCAGGGCCAGGCCCCCTCACTTCAACATCTAGACCTCACACGGCAGGGACTCCCTGTGCCCGGGAGGGTTGGGCCACGTCCCCTGTGGGGACCAGGAGGGGTGGTCGCAGTGAGCAGGGGTCAGAGGCTGTGAGCGGAGCACTGTGGCTGGGGGTGGTGCCCTGGGATGGAGGGAGGCTGGCTTTAGGAGGCAGTGAGGACAGAGGTGAGCACGGTCTCTGGCGGCAGAGAGGTCTCTGGCTTTAGAGCACCTCATGCTGTTGCTGTGTGGCCTCACTGACGACCTGGAGAGGAAGAGAAACCCAGTCTAACCCAGGGCTGGCAGGAGAATGGAGTCATGACCCCGGGACACCTCCTCCCCAGCGTGGCAGACCCCTCTGCCCTCAGGCAGAACCAGCACAGCTGGTAGAAGACACTTGGCTGACAGCTCCCCCAGACACACCCCACAGGCCCCCCCACCTCAGGGGTAAGGGGACCAGGCAGACCACTCACCTCCCCGTCCCGGGTCTCGATGGTCTTGATCATCACCGTCTTCTTGGTATGGACCTCAGAACCCCTCTGCTCAGGGCTTGTTTCTGTAACAGATTCATCCACACGCTCAGCCTGACCAAGGCCAGGCCTGGGCTGTTCCTGTGGCTGGGAGTCCTTCCCTGGTCTCACTGGGCAAAGCCCGGAAGACACCCACCCCCTCAATATGGGCCTGTTACTTTTTCAGCAAAACATCTTCACCTGTCCTTGTGCCCAGCACCCAGTAGGTGGCTCTGCAGACCCAAGGGGCTGTCGCAGGGCTGAGCTAAGACAAGGAGCCAACAGGTGTGCTCCAGGTGTTGGCAGGACCCCCCTCCTCACTCCCCCTCCACCCCTGGTCCCCAGGAGAATCCTGCAGGAGGACCTGACAGTGAGGACCCTAGAGCCCAGAACCAAGGCACTCTTTTGAAGGATCTCATGGTACCCAGCCCCCTTTGACTCCGGATGAACAATTTGATGTCTTAATGAAAGAGAGATGGACAGGAATCAGTCACTGATATATTGTGCAGATGGCCAGTCACTTGTCCCTCCATGCCTCAGTTTCCCCACTGTGAAAGGAACGGTAGCAGCAGTACTTGCCCTGTCACGGCCCAGAACTATTGACTTGAAAAACCATTAAGCGATTTTAAATGCAAGGCTCACACTTGGTATCTGCATAAACTGCTAACCGAAGAGAGCCATTCTGAGTTTTATTGGAAGGGTCAAATTTAGGTCCTTGGTGTTATGAGTTTGGTGTTCATAAATCTCCTTAGCAGTCAGCCAGCCTGTGATGAACATTGCAACTCAGTGGAGCACAGCATGTATTTTTTTCTGATGGAAATGAACATCGAATATATAAAAGATTTGATCTAGGAAAGGCGAAGCTGCCAAGGACTCCAACTTGCTTTCCTAATGTATCATTAGAGCGTGTTTTTCTGCTCTCCGGGGTTGGAAAGCCACTCGATCTGCATATTACTAATGTCAGAATGGCAGAATGCCCTAGGAGTTCGTTCTTTTAATTGTTTGGCTTTGCTAAGGTTTGGCTTCATTTTTTAAAGCAAGCACCCAACATCTTGCTCCAGAAAGCTGGAAATGTTCAGCAAGCAGCTGGAGAGCAGTGGAGGGTGCTTGGCAACTTGTCAAACAGACAATAAGTGGTGGGTGCCTTGTAGCTCAGGCATAGGGTTCTAGATGCTTCTGCTGCCAGGTCCCCAAGGATACCCTGGTACTTCCTCAGAGTTTGGGTATATTAGAAAAAAGAAACTGTTGGCCACTTAATATTCCCAGAAGATGCAGGGGACATGGTCATATTAATACAACACCGTGAAATTTAGAAAATAATAATTAAAAAGCTCCCTTTGTCAGAAGATGCCTCTACCTAAACGTCCCCATTCTCCCACAGCAGCCCCCTTTCTGTTCCCCAGACCCCAGCCCTGTCCCTGTGGTGTATCCTCCCCTCCTGGCTGGCCTTGGGCAGTGCCCACGCTGGCCTCCTACCCTCTGCCACTCCAGCCTCTACTTGCCAACACACACTCACCTCGGAAGTTGAGGGCAGAGAAGGTCTGGATAGGGAGGTTGATCCTAAAAGGAGAGAGACCAGGCCCCCAAAGGGTTAGGACCCTCCATCTCTCTCGTCGCCACCCCTCAAATCTTGCCCTGATCCTCTGTAAACACCATCCTCAGCTGTCCCAGTCCCACTGACTTCAACACTGCTTGGGGCATGGGGCCAAAGGCCAACTCGAGCTGTCCCAGGAACTGTCCCTTCTGGAAGGATCACCCCAGTCTATCTCTGACTTGCTGGTGTGACACCAGGACCCCCACTGCACCCTCCACTGTACCTAGACTTCTTTCTTGCCCTTGGCATTGAAGGGTGTATCAACAGGAGCTGTGGATGACATCCACTGCATGTGCTCACCCTCCAGTCAGTCTGGGAATCTCTGGCCCATTCACAGGAAGGCAAGTTCCAGGAAATGCCACCCCCCCTCTTTATGCCTAGAGCTGGGAAAATGCAGTGTGACCTTAGCTACCTTAAGGGGTCATTATATGAGGATATTATTCTACAGTATCTGAAATCTTCCTCTCTATAAATCTGTATCTAAATATGTCAGCTCATTTTTTTTAACTTCAGATTTTATCATTTTTGTGAGCATCAGTGGGCATCACTTTGTTGAGTAAATGACCTGTTTTGAATTGATGTTAAGTTTACATAGTGAAATGCACAGATCTTTAGAGTGCAATCCAGTGAGTTTTGATCAGTGTCTACATCCATGTAACCACCAGACCAAATCAAGATATAGAACATTTCCATCAATGAAGAAGGTTCCCTTGTGTCCCTTTCTGGTTGCATGGTGTTTTTGTGTCTAAAGGTGATATGTTCTGAGCGTGTCATTGCATCTTTTCCTGTGAGCAAATGTGTGTGTGTGTACACACGCATGTGTGTGCACCCTCTGAGCATGAATCTCTGCACCTTCTCTCTTAGCCTATCATGTCCCAGCTCCATCTGTCTCTATTCATCTCTATCTGCCCCCTCCCTTTCCTTCCTCATCACTCCCGGCTCTGCTTCCATCTCTCCCTTGACTGGCAGTAATGTTTTATTACTAGTTGCTGAATATGGTTTTATGCTGCTGGTTCTTAATTCTGAAGGTGGATGTGGGAATACTTATATTTCTCTTTTTATAAAAGCTATTAATTAAATCACTTTTTACCCAGGTGGCTTTGGTTAATTCTCTGTAATCAGCGGAGTGGTGGCCTCTTGTATAATATTGTTTCTAGATCTTGTGATGGTGATCCTGAGCCCTGCTTCAGGGCAGGAGGGGGCCCTCAGCGCACCCCCCTCCAGGAGCCCACGGCCAGCCTCTGCCTCGCCCCTCACCGGCTCTCCTCGCCCTCCAGCAGCTTCCGGTAGGTGGCAATCTCCACGTCCAAGGCCATCTTGACATTGAGCAGGTCCTGGTACTCGCGCAGGTGGCGGGCCATCTCATCCTTGAGGTGTCGTATCTCCTCCTCCAGGCGGGCAATGTTGTCCTGGTAGCCGCTGGCCTCACTAGCAAAGCGGTCCTCCAGCTCCCTCATCTGCCTCATCAGTGAGTCGTTCTGCAGGAGGGGGTACCCAGGTCAAGGATGGGCTGTGCTGGTGGTCAGGGGGACACGCGGGGCCCAGGATGGAGAGAGGCACAGTCTCTGGGCTGGGAGGCACCCCAGCTGGCCAAGCCTAGGACTTGTCAAAGTCCTCTGAGCCAGGGAACTCGGAACTCAAATGAAGCCTTATGTGGAATATCAGAGGATACAGCTGAAACAAGGGAACATGGCTGTCCACCCTTCCTGCCTCCACGCAGGAGTCCCACGATTCCAGAGAGCCCCCTGGGAGTCCACCTGTCTGTTTCTACTCCTGTGGTAGATATATGAGGAGACAGAGGCCCAGAGAGGGTGTGTGATGCGCCCGAGGTCACAGAGCGTGAGCTGCAGATGGGAAGGGCTGGGCTAGGAGAGGTGGGCAGGGACTCACAGTGCCCTTGAGGGCGTCGATCTCGCAGGTGTAGGACTGGATCTGGTGGCGGTACTCCATCATCTCCTGCTTGGCCTGGCGCAGAGCGTCATTGTTCTTGTTGGCTGCCTGGGTCAGGTCGGACACCTACGGGCAGAGAGAGGGGGTTCCTGAGATGACAGGAGAATGCAGGATGCAGGAAGGGGTGGGCAAAGAACCATGGAGACCCCGGGCTCACCCTCCTCCCCAGAGATGGAGCCATAGGAAATACCTCCAGACTGGGATTGAGGGGGCAGAGGGGCCACCAGTCTCACCTTTGACTTGTACCATTCCTCAGCTTCCGAGATATTCTTGGCTGCGATGGTCTCATACTGAGCACGGATGTCTCTGAGGGCAGCTGTGAGGTCTGGTTTCGACATGTCCATCTCCACCTGGACCTGCTGTTCCTGAAGCTGGGCCTGTAGCTCGCGGATCTCCTGCAGGGTATGGCTAGGCTTCAGTCCCCAACCAGCCCCGACACGTACCCTCACACCCCCACTCCCAGAGTCCAACACCACTGCCACCCCCTCCAGCCGCTTTCACCAGGGCGTAGTACCTCTTCGTGCACTTTCTTAAGGAACGCGATTTCCTCGTTGAGAGATTCGATCCTGCGCTCCAGGTCAATTCGAGCTAGAGTAGCTGCATCCACATCCTGGGAAAGGGCAAGTGAGAGGGAGAGGGACACGGATCACCCGGGCAGGGCAGAGGGAGACCAGGCGTGACACAGAGGGGACAGAAGGGGTAAGGCAGCTGGGAGACCCAAGAGGACTCACGGCTCGGAAGGCAGCCAAATTGTTCTCCGCTTCTTCTTTCAGCTGAATTTCCTCTTGCAGCCTGGCAGACACAGGCAGAAGGACAGACAGATGGTGAGGATGAAACAGGCTGGGGAGAAGACTGACTGGGGGCTGCCCAGGGAGTGGGCTCAGAATAGAGTGAGCAGGGCCCGCCCACACAGGGAGGGGACAGGAAGTGGCCCAATCTCTGCCCTGGAGCCACACCCTAGAAGTCCATGTCCTCACTAGTTTGTGACCTCCCTGGGATTAAGAACTGCGTCTTATTTTGTCCACCTCCAGGTTCTTATTTTATCCAGCTCCGGGTTCCCAGGCCCCAGGCCCATATAGGTGCTCATTTAACGTTTGTGACCTGGGTGGTAGGACAGTGATCACTCGGGCAGAAAAGCAGGACCCACCAGTATTTGCTCTATTCTTGCCTGAAGCACAGGGAGCCTGGTGGAGCCACAATCAGTGTTCCAATCTGTCTGAGGGCTGCACATCCCCCCTCCTCCCCAACTCACTCTCTCCTTTCCTCCAGCTTATCCATCCTCCCTGTAAAGTCTAAGTCTGGCCCAGGGGTCCAGATCCCCTCTCTACCCCCAACCACAGGGCTTCATCTCAGATGAACTGAGAGCTACTGCTGGCCTCAGATTTCCTTGTCTCCTACCAACCTGTCCTCTCCCTCCCACTGCCTATGGGCCTCCTTTCTCCTTCCATGTGCCCACCTGAACCCAGAAACATCACCCCAGCATCTTAAGATGCTTTGTAAGAAGCACCTGGTCTCCCAAGGTCGCCCATTTCCACTCCATGATGTCCCCAAGAAAATTGGGACCGTAGCCTCGTCTGCAGCCTGAGAGCACAGGGAGAGGCATGGCGTCTCTTCCCCCTCCCCCGGAGATACAGCTAGACCACCCTCACCCTGGGTATGATGGGGTACTGACCACTGGACCCAGCCCCAGGCCTAGCCCCCGTGCCCGGCCCCTGGAGAGGGAGGGGGTTCTGGGGGCGCTCGCGGGTGCTCACTTGGCCTTGAGCCGCTGCAGGTCGTCCAGCAGGTTGTCCCGCTCGACGTCGACGCGGGCGCGCTGGTTGGTGAGCACCTCCACCTGGCGCCGCAGCTCTCGCAGCTCCTCCTCGTAGATCTCGGCCACGCGCGTCGGCTCCCGGCCCTTGAGCCGGTTCACCTCCGCAGCAAGAGCCGCGTTCTGCTGCTCCAGGAAGCGCACCTTCTCGATGTAGTTGGCGAAGCGATCATTGAGCTCCTGCAGCTCCACCTTCTCGTTGGTGCGCGTGGTCAGGAACTCCTGGTTCACGGCATCGGCCAGCGAGAAGTCCAGCAGCTCGCCCGCGCCGTAGGAGGAGGGCACGCGGGTCGAGCCCAGCCGGCTGGCCCGCAGCGCCCCCAGGCCCCCGGCCCCGCCCGACGTGCGCGACACCTGGTACACGCGGGACGTCACCGAGCTCGAGGAGCCCTTGGTGCCGAAGCCCGCGCGCGGGAACACCGGCGAGCTCAGCGGGGAGCCGAGCGGGAAGCTGGGGGCCCCGCCGAAAGTGCGGCGGTAGGAC
>SJYT01053622.1:239437-325020 GCA_006410635.1 Cephalophus harveyi
ACCCGCTGGCTGGACGAGTAGGCCTGGCTCATGGTGGCGGCGCGGGCGAGGCTGGGCGGCGCGGAGAAGGAGGCGGCGGGCGGCCGGCCGGAGAGTGGATGTGGCGAGGGGAGACAGGGCCCCCGGCCGTCCGCACTATTTGTATCCCTCCTGACATCAGCCCCCGCCGCCCCTCCCCTGACAGCTGCAGGATCTCGCTGTCCTGCCAGGAAAGGGCGGCCCCTGGCGTGGGGGCGGGGAGGCCAGCTCCCCCGCAAGAGGCCTGAGCCCCTCAGCGGGCGGGTGGGTGGGTGGGGGGCCCTGCGGGGTGCGGGAGAGGCTGGCGGACCCAGGAGGGCAGAAGATGGGCAGGCCTGCCAGCAGCTTCACCGGGGCGCAGGCATGTCTGGAGCCCCCGCCAGCCCCCTTTCAGTCCCTGGGTGCCTGCCTGGGCCTGGGGTGATCAGGGGAGAGAGCTGGGGAAAGACTTCCATTTAGTTTGAGGGGCTTCTTTTGGCTCCATGGAGATACTTCGGGTCATTTCCTGAAGAGACAAGGCCTATTTCCAAGACAGTCTGCAAATCACCTTTTTTTTTTCCTTAAAGATTCTCCGAAAGTGGCAAACATTTAGGAGGGCTCAGGCAAAGACCAGGAATGCCCCAGCCAGGCCTAGTGGAGGAGGGCCTCTGACAGACAGGGAGGATGGGAAGGCCTCCCTGGGGCAGGCAGCCATCCCCACCAGGGCCCACCTCCTTTGGTATGTCCACTAGCATCTGAGTTCCAGCTCCCAGCCTCAGTTTCCCTCTGGATTCATGAAAGCCCTTTTCCACCCCACCCCTACCAGTGAGAGTGCAGCCTCAGGTTTACAAACGACAGGGTGGTTTCCAGAAAGGGCTTGGTAGGCTCTCAGTTTCCAATTATAACAATTATAACTGTATACTCTCACCCCCACACCACCAACTTCTCTGGGCTTCTGTCCCCGAGAGCCCACCCCCACCCCCTCTCTGATTCATCCCCCTTCCTCACACCACCCCCACTCCCAGGGGTTTGTGTTTTGTCAGGAGCCTCATGTCAACCCAGCCATCTCCCTGGCAGCAACAGCTGCCAACCCCAAATACCAGAGCTGGTATTTATAGAGGAGAATGCATCAGTCCGGGAAACAAGCGCACAGGAGAGGAGCTCTCGGGGGGTGGGGGTCGGGTACCTGAGAGACATGGGTGTCAGATGGTGGAGGAAGGCTTGAGGCGATGAGCCCCCATCACTTCCCACCCGCTTCATGCTCCAAGCCCCCAGCAGAGAAGCCCTGAATAGGGCTTGTCCATCCCTTCACAGGTCTCCTCCTTAGTACAAGGCGCTGGCTGACCCCTAAGGACATTTCCGCTTCTCCATGAATATTGGCTGTCTCTCCATACCTCCACCTGGCACTATTCAGGTCTCTCTTAGGCCTGACCCTTTAGGAATGCAAAGTTTGGAAATAGAGATCTGGTCTTATCCTAGCTCTGCCATCACCTGAAGATGTAATTACAAGCAGGCAAGTCCTTCCCTTCTCTGTGTCCTCACTATAAAGTAGGAATGGTCACCCTGGCAGTGTCTACCGACTATGGGTTTGAAGAGGCTCAAGTAACAATATGCAAATAATACTACCTTGTGTATGCTGAGCACCCACTGTGTGTCACTCTGCTAAGCACTCCCCACCCATGATCCCCAATTCTCTTGACACCCCTGTGAGGTAAGAGCTAGTACCCTTCCCATGTTGCAGCTCAGGAAGCTGAGGCAGTCTGACTCCAGAGCCCATGCTTTGTCCCCAGGGTATGTGTGTGAATGTGCCAGGTTAACTGCAAAGAGCTTTGTTGCTGCTGTCTTTGCAAAGCCCTTTCACATTCAGTTTCTAATTTTTATCCAAGAGAAAAGCTTATGAGGTGGGTGGGGAGTTCCAGATATTCTTATCCAGCCTTCGAGTCAGTGCAAGCTGTTGTGTTCTGGTTATTTTTGTGTCTCGTCTCCCAAACTAGATTGTAGGCTCCTGGAGAATTTTTGGGAGACCATGTGACTCCTTTGCACGTCCCTTTGGACAGGCAGCACTGTCCTTGTTCAAAGTAGCCTGAAAGATTTCTTTCCCATCCCCTTCTTTTGTTAACATACACTGTGTGCACACAAACACACATGTCCATGAGACACACGTGTCCATGAGTGGACAGGTGATTCAGCTCCCAGCCACTCTTATAACTGCATCCCTCTGACTGCAGCGGTTGGCTCAAGGGGCAGGCCTGGACCTGACCAGGGCCAATCAGAGACCCACCTTGGAATTTATACATGGAACTGGGATTACTAAACTGGAGCCTCTGGCAACCATGTTTCCTGCCCACTGGGGAGGTCTTTCTGGCGTAGGAAAAAAAAGGTCAGCATGCCGGGAGAAGCAGAGACACGCAGAGAGAAAGAGAATGTGAGGCTGGAAGTCCTAAATTCCATCTCCTGGGACCCTGGTTCTTCAGTTCTCCATTTTGTGAGCTCTCCCAGTATCCTTCCTGGGTTTGGGGCCAATAAACTTTACTTTTCTTCTTTTTTTTTTTTTTAAACTGAAGAGACTTGGTATTGGCTACTGCCATTTGTAATCAAAACAACCATGGCTAATATGCTGTAAGGAGACTGTGCGCCCATTTCCACAACACTATAGAGGCCAGAACACTTTTGGGACTCCTCTCTGTGAACAGTCTCCAGACCACATAAGGAAATTGCCCTTTGGACCAGCCTGAGGCCTCAGTTCCTTAGTGAAATGAGACAGAAAGCAAATAAATAAATTATACCATCTATTCTCTAGTCAAAATCAACATCTACCAGACTTGGCTCTGAACCACTTGGAGCTGTTTCCAAAATTTGGTTCCACCCCTAAGGATTTGCTACCATGGAGGGCAGCAAAACAACACTCAGAGGCTTGGAAGGCAGGTGAAAGAGGAGCATTCCAAAGCATGTTCTGAACCAGGCAGCACCACCGAAGTAAGAGTTTAGACTCCCCTTGGGACTTCTTAGAACCAGACATGCTAAAAATAATGATAATTTATCTGGATGGGTAATGCACTTAGCATAAAATGCAAAAGGTATCATTCTGTGGGTTGCCTTTTCACTCTCTCGATAGTATCCTTTGATGCACAAAAGTTTTTAATTTTGATGAAGTCCAGTTTATCTATGTATTCTTTTATTGCCTATGCTTTGGGTGTCATATGCAAGAAATCATTGCCAAATCCAATGTGAAGAATGTTATCCCGTGTTTTCTTCTGAGAGCTTTAGTTTTATGTCTTTGATCCATTATGAAATAATTTTCATACACATTATCAGGATCCAACTTCATTCTTTTTCTTATTAACATGTTATATGAATATTATATGATAGATAATTTCTCCAGCACCATTTGTTGACAGGACTATCCTTCTCCTCTCATTGAAAATAATTTAGCCATATATTCTAAGTTGTTGTTTTTTTTTCTAGGCTCTCTGTTATGGTCCATTGACCTAGGTATCTGTCCTCACACCAGTACCATACTGCCTTGATTACTATAGCTTTGTAATAAGTTTTGAAATCAGGAAGTGTGACTCCTCCAACTTTGTTGTTTTTTCAAGATGTTTTGGCTATGCGGGGTCCATTGAGATTCCATTTTGAATTTTAAATGGAATGAATTTTTCTATTTCTTAAAAAAAATTTTGGTGGGATTTTTATAGGGGTTGCATTGAATCTGCAGATCACTTTGGGTAGTATTGAAAGCTTAACAATATTAAGCCTTCCAATCAATGAATACTGGATGTCTTTCAATTTTTGTGTCTTCTTTATTTCAGAAATGTTTTGTAGCTTTAATGTACAAGACTTACTCTTCCTTAGTTATATTTATTTCTAAGTATTTTATTCTTTTTGATGCTATTGTAGATGAAGTTGATAATGAGGGCTTTTCCCTTTATTCTGTTAATGTGATATATTATATTGATTGGTTTTCATATATTAAACCATCCCTGCATTCCAGAAAAAGGTCCCATGTCAGCGTGTGTATAATCCTTTTAATATGCTGTTGAATTTTGGTTTGCTAGCATTTTGTTGGGAAGTTTAACATTAATATTTATAAGGAATATAGATCTGTAGCTTTATTTTCTTGTATGTCTTTGTCTGGCTTTGGTATCAGACTAATGCTGGCCTCATAGGATGTGTTAAGAAATACTTCCTTTCCAAATTTTTAGAAGATTTTGAGAAGTTCAGTTCAGTTCAGTTGCTCAGTCGTGTCCGACTCTTTGCGACCCCTTGAATCGCAGCACGCCAGGCCTCCCTGTCCATCACCAACTCCCGGAATCTATCCAAACCCATGTTCATCAAATCCATGATGCCATCCAGCCATCTCATCCTCGGTCGTCCCCTTCTCCTCCTGCCCCCAATCCCTCCCAGCATCAGAGTCTTTTCCAATGAGTCAACTCTTCCCATGAGGTGGTCAAAGTACTGGAGTTTCAGCTTTAGCATCATTCCTTCCAAAGAAATCCCAGGGTTGATCTCCTTCAGAATGGACTGGTTGGATCTCCTTGCAGTCCAAGGGACTCTCAAGAGTCTTCTCTGATTTTGAGAAGGGTTGGTGTTAATTCTGAAATGTTTGGTAGAATTCAACAAGGAAGCCATCTTGTCTTACTCTTTTCTTTATTGGGAGATTTTGAGTCGTTCTTCTTAATCATTCTTCTTAATATCCTCATTTGTATTTCACTGTATGTATTTACCATATTTGGCCAATTTTTTTATTGATAAGCATTTTCAATCTTTTGCTATTATAAACAATGCTGCTATGAACATCCTTGGAACAAAACTTTTTAAAAATATTTATTTACTTATTTGGCTGTGTCAGGTCTTAGTTGCAGCACGTTGGATATTTGTTACATCATGAGAGATCTTTCTCTAGCTGTGGTGCGTGGGCTCCTCAGTCCTGGCACACAGGCTTAGTTGCTCCTTGGCATGTGGGATCTTAGTTCCCTGACCAGGAGTCAAACCCATGTCCCCTGTATTATAAGGTGGATTCTTAACTACTGGACCACCAGGGAAGTCCCAGGACAAACTTCTGAATATATAAAGTTTGGTAAGGAATTTTATTCTTTTGGTAAGGTGTCACATTATTTTATGGTCACATCTCTCACCTGAGCTAAGTGATATTGGAAATGGGCAGGTCCACCAAGACAGACCTTTTCATTGATCATTTGCCAGAAAAGGGGGACAATTTATAAATGTGTGTTCATGGTACAGTCCCTTATATTTAATACAATGCACATTACCAATATATTTTGTTGAATCAGTTAAAGAAGGAAGTCAGTCCTGATGTTTTCTTGAAATCTTCCCACATTACTCCAACTTTGGAGAGTCTTGGAAACTTAAGGTTGGAAGTAACTTCATAGGTCATGAGGTCAACCAGTCCCACACCCCTACTTCTCAGTTAAGGCTTAAATTGTTTCTGCTGTGACCCCAGCAAGCACTGCTCCACTTTGAATCCCTCTACTGCCTGGGGACGCAGTGTCTCCAGGGTGCCAACTCCACTCCACTCCACAATGAGTACTGGGTAACTAACATGCCTTGGTCATGGGACAACAGACAGCTTTGCTGTTTGAAAACATTTCCTTATATTTGAACCCAGGAGATGTCTCTGCTATACCTATTATTCCGCCCTGGGAGCCAAACAGAGCAAAAAGAAATCCCTTTCAGAGATCCAACTTCAAATATCTGGAGGTAGTGCTCACATCTTTTGGAGACTTTGCCTATTTCACCATTCCCAATTTCTCTCTCTTCCCTAAACTAATGGACCAGCAAAACCCCAATTCATCATAGTCTCCAAAGCCCCACCAAACTGGCCTGCCCATCTTGCTAACCTCAGCTCACTCACCTCTCCTTTGGGCTCACCTCACACAACCTCTTTTTTGTTGCGTGACACTGCCAAGCTTTTCCCTGCATTCCTCTAAGCTCAGTGACTGGAGGGCTTGTGGGTGCCTGGATAGATCTCTGAACCTCATGGAGGGCGTCCTAGAAGACAAGGGCCCTGGTACCACAGGACCTCCCAGGTCCCATGGATGGCATGGATAGGGGGCAGGTAGCTGGTATGGATGATGAACCACCAGGATGGGGACACCAACTTGGCCACCACAGAGCATCTGAATTGAGGGAAAAAATGAAAGAGGTCAAAAACGAGACAACCAGAAGTGACTTTTCCACCTTGCCCTGTCTTGGAGCATTCCCCAGCCCCGGTCTACTCCAGGATCCCAGACGCAAGACAGTGCTGGTGCCTCCCCATCGTGCACCCCCTCTCCACCAGCTGACCCCCACCTCCAGGGCTGCCTGTGTCCCTTTGTCCAGGGCCCATCCTCCTCTTTCTATTTCCCAGCATCTTGTGCTTCCATTCCAAGCTGGGTTGGGCCAGGAGACAGCCACCACGTCAGAGCTTGGGGACAGTGTGGCAGGTATGGATTCCGGGACCCTGGCTCTTGCCTGAGCTTCAGCACTTGGTGGGGAGGTGGGAAACCCAAGCAAGGAGGTGTGGAGGTGGGGCAGTCAGCCAGAGGCTAAGATATGGATGCTTATCATGGAGGTTCACCAACTAACCATCTGTACCCCCGGGCAAGTCCCATTTCCTGCCTGGCCCCACATGTCCAGGTGTGAAAGGGGATTGGGACGGGTCATCTCCAGAGCCCCCTCTGGACATCCTGAGTCTCTGGGCCCAGGGGGTGGGACACTGAGTGGTCCCTGGTAGAGCCATCCCCGCCTCAGTGCTCCCAGAGCCCCAGCCCTCAACAGTCCCTTCCATGCTGCGCGCTGCACCACCCCCCCATCTTCCTCTCAGCTGTAGGGCTGCTTAACCTCCACAGGCGGCTGAGGAGCCAGAGTGACTCTAAAAGGGAAGGAATGTCCAGAGGCAATTGTTTCTTCCTGATATCACCGCGGGGGAGGTTGAGTTGGGGGGCCCAGCTGGAACGGTGGCGTCAGGATTATCCCTGAGACTCATCCCCCGCCACCCCGGCCTCCCCCTTGCACTGGCCCCCCTGGCTCAGGCTCAGCCAGCAATCACCCCTCTCATCTGACACCCTCCACATCTCACTGGTTTAAGACCTCCAGGCCTCCCTCTCCCACCTCTCTCTCTCCACCTTCTGACCCTACACCCTCTCTTGAGACCCCTCCTTTATGGCACCCCCACCCCAGCTCTTATAAATTCCTCCCACATCTCCTCCTCGTCAACCCCACACCCCTGACCTAGCTCCTTCTCTGGGGAGGCCCCACAGGCTGGCTCCAACCTCCTCCTGCCCCACGCTCCTTTTACAGACATGGAGCGCTGCGGGTTCTCTGCCAAAGTAGGAGAAGTCTGAAGCTGATCTCACCTCCTCCCGGCTCTCTCTTCCACCAAATAGGCTGCCTTGCAGGCTGGGGAAGAGGTGGTGGGTTCAGGGAGGCTGAGCCTCAAAGCAGGAGCTAGTAGATTGAGGTGAAAGTGCTTTGTGGACTCTGAGCATCCGGTAGATTTCAGGTGTTATTTGAATCAGTAAGAGGTTTGAGGTGAGGAGGATGGAGACGGAAGTCAGTTTGAAGGAAGAGGAGGGAGCTTTGCTAGCATGAGGGGAAGGTCCCCAGGAAAGCATCTTGGTGCCCTGGGAGCAGCATATAGCTGGGAGTTTAGGAGGCCAGAGTCCTGGCCAGCCCCAGATAAGCTGTGTGACCTTGGACTGGTTGCATCTCCTTTCTGGGTTGCAGTTTCTCCTTGCTTAAAATGAAATATCCTGGACATCCCTCCCTATTCTTGACCCCCAAAAGAGGAGGGAGAGAGGCCCTTTCTTATGAAAAGCTGAAGCCTTTTTGCTCAGACAGACTCTTATCAAGCCAAATCCAAACACTGGCGCATGCCTAGAACAGACCCAACCCCACTGTGTGTTGATGAGAGGTGGCTATACCTGCCAGCAGAAATGGAATCCGCCTCCTCCATAGACATTCTCCCTCCCCACAGGTTCCTCCTGCCTCCCCTGTCTCTGTTGGCTCCGTCCTCACTGTGTGAGCACCTGGTCTTGGCCCACAGAACAGACACAGCCCCCATCTCCTCATGGGTTCCTGGTGTCTCAGCTGTCCCAGTACATTGCTGCCTCACCACATCCAGCCACCTCCCCACAGTTCCCAGCTGTCTGGGGGGATACCCCTGAATTCTCCAAGTCCCCTCAGTCCTGAGCCATTTCCTGAAGAGGCAGGGGAGCCTTCTCTTTCCAACACAAATATGCACCGTCCCCTCAGCTGAAACCCAAGGAGATAAGAGAAAACTGTCCTTGATCAGACTAGGGTTTATCAGGGTGGAGGAGGGGCAGGGGTGTGAGAACTGGGGTGGGAAGGTGTCAGGGTGAGTTGGGAGCAGCTGAGCTGGTGTAGGGTGGCACCCAGCCCTGCTCCAACCTCTGTGAAAGGAGATTTCATGGGTTTCTCTGCCTACCTACGGACTCACACTCTAGAGAGTCGCTCAAGGCCTGACTCTAACCTGTCTGCTGAAATATAAGTTCCTTCTTTCTTAGACCTTAACCCAGATAGAAAAATAGAGCTTTCCTTCTTCCCTGGGATTCTCTGCCATTCTTAGTGCCATCACTCAGCCCTCTCTTCTGCCTGATTTATCCCCATTCCTTTTATCTTTCTTCATAGACTGTTTTTGGTTTCAACCCTTCCAGTTTGGTCATATCCCTGCCGTCCTGGGCGCTTTCCAGTTTTCCTACATCCCTCTGAGGCTGTGGAGTGCTTTAAACAGAGCCTGAGCAGGCTGGCAATGACCTCACGGGGCCACTATGCACAGTTGCTATCTATAGCCTTATAGGATCATCCTCCTCTTCCTCCAGCCAGCTGAGTCACAGTCAGCTTGGGGTCCACTCAGACCTCAGGGTCTTCTCTGCCACTCCAGACCACAGCCCATTACAGCACCCTGAGCTGTTTTCACTGCTGGGTCAGATGCTTATTCTCCAAATTTTCCAAGTACACAATGAAAGTGAGTCTTGGGTTCCAGAAAATGGCCATTAAAAAAATTAACTAATTAATTGGGGGAGGGGTGCACTGCACGGGGCATGCAGGATTAGTTCCCTGCCCAGGCATCAAACCTGAGCCCCTTGAGTGGAAATGCAGAGCCTTAACCACTGGACCACCAGAGAAGTCCCAGAAGATACCCATTCTTGAAACTTCAGTGTTTTTATAGCCACAGATAGAAATCTTCTCACACCTGTCCAGACAGCTAGCCAATGGCCTAAGTTCCATTCAACTTTGCAGGGGTATGAGACAAAGGGAGGAACTTGGGGAGCAGCTCCTGGGCCACTGCCTGGGTTCAAATTGGATCTACCACTCTTGGGTGAGTTGCTTCACCCCTCTGAGCCTCAGTTTCCTCATCTGTAAAATGATTATAATAGCATAGGGTTTGGGGAAGACTGAATGAGAAATGGACTGTAAAGCACTTAGCACTTAGCCCAGCACACAGTGAGTGTTCGGTAAGTGCCAGCCATTACTAATATTTTATCCTGTTCGGACCGACAGGAAATTGATTCCTGGAGGTCCAGGTCTGGCTTGAGTTCTTGCTTTAGGACAGCAGGTAGAGGCCAAGATACATAGCCAAGACTGCCTAACTCCAAAGCTCTCTATCACAGGCTGTGCTGCCTCTGACAATAGCATAGCTACCACTTACTGAGGGCTTCCCATGTGGTTCAGTGGTAAAGAATCCACCTGTCAATGCAGAAGACTCGGGTTCAGTCCCTGGATCAGGAAGATTTCCTAGAGGAGAAAAGGGCAACCTGCTCCAATATTCTTCCCTGGAAAACTCCATGGACAGAGCAGCCTGGTGGGCTACAGTCCATAAGGTTCCAAAGAGTCAAACAGGACTGAACAACTGAGCACACACCACTTATTGAGCACCTACTGTATACTTCAGAGGAATATGATGGAGCAGAAGGATGTACGCACATCTTCTCCTGTGAGAACTCCAAAATTACAACTCACTGCTGAACAACCGTTGACAGAAGAATGTTGGATCCCACCAAACAAAGATACCCCACGTCCAAGGGTAAAGGAGAAGCCCCAGGAAGATGGCAGGAGGGGCGAAATTGCTTTGAGAATCAAAATCCATACCTGCCCTTGGAGGGCTCAAACAAACCTTGTGCATACCAGAACCCAGAGACCCCAAAGAGACTGAGCCAGAACTGTGTTTGAGTGTCTCCTGCAGGGATTTGGGTCAGCAGCGGACTGCCGCAGGGAGAGGGGCTCTGGGTGCAACAGACCTGGGTGTGGCATAAGCTCTCTTGGAAGAGGTCACCATTAACTCCACCATAGAGCCACCAGAACTTACACAGGAAACAGACTCTCTGAGGGCACAGGCAAAACTTTGTGTGCACCAGGACCCAGGAGAAAGGAGCAGTGACCCCAAAAGAGACTAATCCAGACTTGCTTGTGAGTGCCCAGGAGTCTCTGGCAGAGGCGTGAGTGGGCAGTGGCCTGCTGCAGGGTTGGGGGCACTCAGTGCAGCAGCACATGCATGGGACCTTTTGAAGGAGCTTGCCATTTTCTTCATTACCTCCACCATAGTTTGGCCTCAGGTCAAAAAACCGGGAGAGAACACAGCCCCACCCATCAACAGAAAATTGGATTAAAGATTTACTGAACTGTGGTGTTGGAGAAGACTCTTGAGAGTCCCTTGGACTGCAAGAAGATCCAACCAATCAATCCTAAAGGAAATCAGTCCTCAATATTCATTGGAAGGACTGATGCTGAAGCTGAAGTTCCAATATATTGGCCACTTGGTGCGAAGAACTGACTCATTGGAAAAGACCTTGATGCTGGGAAAGACTGAAGGTAGGAGGAGAAGGGGAAGATAGAGGATGAGATGGCTGAATGGCATCACCGACTCAATGGGCATGAGTTTGAGTAAGCTCCAGGAGTTGGTGATAGACAGGGAAGCCTGGCATGCTGCAGTCCATGGGGTATCAAAGAGTCAGACACGACTGAGTGACTGAACTGAACTGAGCATTGCCCCACTCATCATAACAAGGCCCAATTTCCCCCTCAGTCAGTCTCTCCCATCAGGAAGTTTCCATAAGCTTCTTATCCTTACCCATCAGAGGGCCAACAGAATGAAAACCACAGTCACAGAAAACTAATCAAACTGATCACATGGACCACAGCCTTGTCTAACTCAATGAAACTATGAGCCATGCCATATAGGCCCGCCCAAGACAGACGGGTCAGGTGGAGAGTTCTGACAGAATGTGGTCCACTGGAGGAGGGAATGGCAAACCACTTCAGTATTCTTGCCTTGAGAACTCCATGAACAGTATGAAAAGGCAAAAAGATAGGACACTGAAAGATGAAGTCCCCAGGTCAGTAAGTGCCCAATATGCTACTGGAGATCAGTGGAGAACTAACTCCAGAAAGAATGAAGAGACAGAACCAAAGCAAAAACAACACCCAGTTGTGGATGTGACTGGTGATGGAAGTAAAATTGACGCTGTAAAGAACAATATTGCACAGAAACCTGGAATGTTAGGTCCATGAATCAAGGCAAATTAGAAGTGGTCAAACAGGAGATGGCAAGAGTGAACATCGACATTTTAGAAATCAGTGAACTAAAATGGACTGGAATGTGTGAGTTTAACTCAGATGACCATTATATCTACTACTGTAGGCAAGAATCCCTTAAAAGAAATGGAGTAGCCATCAGAGTCAACAAGAGTCTGAAATGCAGTACTTGGATGCAGTGTCAAAAACGACAGAATGATCTCTGTTCGTTTCTAAGGCAAACTATTGAATATCACAGTAATCCAAGTCTATGCCCTGACCTGTAATGCTGAAGAAGCTGAAGTTGAACGGTTCTATGAAGACCTACAGATCTTCTAGAACTAACACCCAAAAAAGATATCTTTTTATCATAGGGGACTGGAACACAAAAGTAGGAAGTCAAGAGATACCTGGAGTAACAGGCAAATTTGGCCTTGGAGTACAAAACAACGAAGTTCAAAGGCTAACAGAGTTTTGCCAAGAGAACACACTGATCATAGCAAACACCCTCTTCTAACAACACAAGAGAAGACCCTACACATGGACATCACCAGATGGTTAATACCGAAATCAGATTGATTACATTCTTTGCAGCCAAAGATGGAGAAGCTCTATCTATACAGTCAGCAAAAACAAGACCGGGAGCTGACTGTGGCTCAGATCATGAACTACTTATTGCCAAGTTCAGACTTAAATTGAAGAAAGTAGAGAAAACCGCTAGACCATTCAGGTATGACCTAAATCAAATCCCTTATGACTATACAGTGGAAGTGACAAATAGATTCAAGGGATTAGATCTGATAGAGTGCCTGAAGAACTATGGATGGAGGTTTGTGACATTGTACAGGAGGCAGTGATCAAGACCATTTCCAAGAAAAAGAAATGCAAAAAGGCAAAATGGTTGTCTAAGGAGACTTTACAAATAGAAGTGAAAAGAAGAGAAGCTGAAGGCAAAGGAGAAAAGGAAAGATACATCCATTTGAATACAGAGTTCCAAAGAATAGCATGGAGAGATTAGAAAGCCTTCCTCAGTGATCAGTGCAAAGAAATAGAGGAAAACAATAGAATGGGAAAGACTAGAGATCTCTTCAAGAAAATTAGAGATACCAAGGGAACATTTCATGCAAAGATGGGCACAATAAAGGACAGAAATGGTCTGGACCTAACAGAAGCAGAAGATATTAAGAAGAGGTGGCAAGAATACACAGAAGAACTATACAAAAAATATCATCATGACCCAGATAACGACGATGGTGTGATCACTCACAGAGCCAGACATCCTGGAATGCGAGGTCCAGTGGGCCTTAGGAAGCATCACTGTGAACACAGCTACTGGAGGTGATGGAACTCCAGTTGAGCTGTTTCAAATCCTGAAAGATGATGCTGTGAAAACGCTGCACTCAATATTCCAGCAAATTTGGAAAACTCAGCAGTGGCCACAGGACTGGAAAAGGTCAGCTTTCATCCCAATCCCAAAGAAAGGCAATGCCAAAGATTGCTCAAACTACCACACAATTGCACTCATCTCACACACTAAGCCAACTAATGCTCAAAATTCACCAAGCCAGGCTTCAAGAGTATGTGAACCGTGAACTTCCAGATGTTCAAGCTGAATTTAGAAAAGGCAGAGGAACCAGAGATCAAATTGCTGACATCCATTGGATCATTGAAAAAGCACAAGAGTTCCAGAAAAACATCTACTTCTGCTTTATTGACTATGCAAAATCTTTGACTGTGTGGATTATAACAAACTATAGAACATTCTTAAAGAGATGGGAATGTCAGACCACCTGACCTGCCTTTTGAGATATCTGTATGCAGGTCAAGAAGCAACAGTTAGAACTGGACATGGAATAACAGACTGGTTCCAATCGGGAGAGGAGTACGTCAAGGCTGTATATTGTCACCCTGCTTATTTAACTTATATGCAGAGTACATCATGCGAAATTCCAGGCTGAATGAAGCACAAGCTGGAATCAAGACTGCTGGGAGAAATACCAATAACCTGAGATATGCAGATGACACCACCCTTATGGCAGAAAGTGAAGAAGAACTAAAGAGCCTCTTGATAAAAGTGAAAGAGGAGAGTGAAAAAGTTGGCTTAAAGCTCAACATTCAGAAAACCAAGATCATGGCATCCGGTACCATCACTTCATGGCAAATCGATGGGGAAATAATGCAAACAGTGAGAGACTTTATTTTGGGGTGCTCCAAAATCACTATAGATGGTGACTGCAGCCATGAAATAAAAAGATACTTGCTCCTCGGAAAAAAAGCTATGACCAACCTAGACAGCATATTAAAAAGCAGAGACATTAGTTTACCAACAAAAGTCTGTCTAGTCAAAGGTATGGTTTTTCCAGTAGTCATGTATGGATATGAGAGTTGGACTATAAAGAAAGCTGAGCACGAAAGAATTGATGCTTTTGTACTGCGGTGTTGAAAAAGACTCTTGAGAGTCCCTTGGACTGCAAGGAGAGTCAACCAGTCAATCCTAAAGGAAATCAGTCCTGAATGTTCATTGGAAGGACTGATGCTGAAGCTGAAACTCCTATACTTTGGCCACCTGAGGCGAAGACCTGACTCACTGGAAAAGACCCTGATTCTGGGAAAGATTGAAGGTGGGAGGAGAAAGGGATGACAGAGGATGAGATGGTTAAATGGCATCACTGACTCGATGGACATGAGTTTGAGTAAGCTACGGGAGTTAGTGATGGACAGGGAAGCCTGGCGTGTTGCAGTCCATGGGGTCACAAAAAGTTGGACACGACTGAGCGACTGAACTGAATTGTATATTTGGCATGGTATTCTGGATACCTGCTATGTAAAATCACTCTCTCTAATCTTCATAACACTGGGAAGTAACTGTTAACTTCATTTTTCAGTTATAGACATTATGCTCAGAGAGGTTGGGTTAGTTCCCTAAGGTTACACAGGAAGTAAAAACAGTCTGGATTTGAACTAAGGTTCAAATCTTAGCCCATGGTTCCTAGAAACCCAGTTCATTTCTCTGTGTGGTCACTAAGGCCTTGCCATAAACCGAGTTGGCAGGCTCGGCTCTAGGTCCTTCCCCTTTTAACTTGGCCCTAGCTGGGGATCTCCACTGAAAAGTCCCGTGCCCAGGGGACAAGTCTCTCTAGACATTCGGCCCTGCTTCTCTCCCCAACCCCACTGCCCTCAGACAGGGGGCTGGGCTTGGAAAGAGCAGCACACTCTGGCCTTCATCTCACAGGAGCTGGGGTGGAGCACTAAAGATTTCCTATCTGGGAAATATACGGGCCCTTCTGCCCTGTGCCCCACTGAGGCCGATCAGGCGCTGGGGCTCTCCCACAGGCTGGAGAGGCTCCCCTGAGTGCACCCTGGCCCCAGACTGCCCCCCGCTGGCCTGGGAGGAGGTTTGGGACAACAGCACCCACAGTTCTCTCCGAGAGGCTGCCTGGAAGACTGGGACTGGGGGCTGGGCTTGGTCCAGTGTCCTCAAAGTTCTAAAGAAACTCTGGGGTCCACTGTCAGCTGCTGGGAATTCCATTGCCCCGGCTCTCAGGCCGGGCATACATTCTGCTTCCCAATTTTAAAGGCCCTGAGAGATACAATTTGTTGAAAACAGCACTACAATTTTTTTTCTCCCCAGCCGGCAGTGGTCAGAAATCTACCTCCTTTACTGTCTCAAAGAGCTCGCCCCATTGCCCCCTCTCCATCTAGCCGCGAAAAGAAGAGCCAGCACACCCCGCCACTCTGGCCCCATCTCGGGTCTCAGCTCGCCTCGCCTCCCCTCCCCTCCAGGTCACTCCTCTTTCTCTCCCCGCCTCCTCGACCTCTAGGTCTGTGTCCACATCCCTCAGGGGCTCAGCCCGCCAACTCCCTCCCGGGTTCTCCGGGTCTCTGCCCCTCCCCTCCCCCAGCTCCATCAAAGTGAGAAGGCCCTGGCTTGGTGATCCCACATTCCAGCTTTACTGGGGTCAAGAGGGCTTCCGGCCCGATGTGGGATCCCTGCCCCCACCCCGATCTCCCGGCCGGCT
The DNA here is from genome assembly GCA_006410635.1 of Cephalophus harveyi. Lineage (NCBI taxonomy): Eukaryota > Metazoa > Chordata > Mammalia > Artiodactyla > Bovidae > Cephalophus > Cephalophus harveyi. The sequence continues at coordinate 254,986 of SJYT01053622.1, forward strand.
CTCCTGGTCGTCCAGCCGCTGGCCCTCTGCAGCTCCCTTCTCTGACACCTCCCCCAGCCCCAAGCCCAAATTAGCTCCTTTAATCTTCGCTGTAATCCAATCCGACCGTTTCCTGAGCACACGCCGCACTTCCCAAACTGTTAGTCCCTGGAGAGGGGTGGGGTGGGGGCAGGGCGGCTCGGCTCATCCCTGCTCCGGAGCACCCCCGTCCTGGCCCCATCCCAGGCACTCCTGCTGTACCCCTCTTCTTTTCCCCAGCCTTAGGAGGCCCCAGGGCGCTCTGGCTGTGCAAGCCTCGCCATCTGGCCTCCGTAGCCCAGGCCTGAGACGATCCCGACTGCTGACCGCCCGTTTTCCTCGCTAGTCGGAGCTGCCGCTCGGTGCTAATTCCCTCCGCCTGAAACACCCTCCCCTCCACAGCGCACTTCCTGGGAAACTCTTACCCTCTCCTCTCTCAAGGGCCAGCTCCAGCCTGGTTTCCCAAATTCATTCCGGAGACTGCCTGGGCCGCTGATCCCAGGGCCGCTGATACCAGCCACGTGGCCTTAGGCAGGTTGCTTCCCTCTCTAGGTCTCCATTTCCTCATCTGTAAATGGGGATCATAATAGTGCATTCCTCACAGAGTGGCTGTGAGTTACCTGACACAAGGCGGTTAGAACAGTTCCCAGTGAATGGTTAAGTGCTGTTTAAGTGTTTGATGAAACTATCTTTAACTGCCTTGTATTACAATGATTTGATTTCCTCCAAGATAAGACATCATATAAATTGTGAAACACTTCATTTATTCAATAACATCATTTCCAGCGGGAAAAAAGAAACAATACCATGTAAAATGTACAAAGTATCTGTAAGCCATCTTCCAACCTCACTTATGTGTAAATTGTTCAGTGACAATATTTGTGTAGCAGACTCTGCTTCTGTCCAGTCTCCTTTTCAGCTTCATGTATATTCATTGTTTATGATGGGTGTCCAAGGGCTTGGGTTCAAGTTCTTATTCCCAAATTGCATTTAGCTAGGGGAGTTTAGGTATATTCTTTGGCTCCTTTAAGCCTCGATTTTTACTAAATCGCTAATTAGTCATAATCATAGTGAATATTAAACGAGATGCTATATGTTTAAGGCGTTGAGGCCCTCATTGGATGTTCAACCAGGAGAGCTATCATTATTGTGGTAATTTTAAAACGTTTGTTGAATTTGGGCTCTCTAAAGACTCTAGGCGGACAACTGCTATTTCAAGGTTGAAGTGCCCTCCAGTGGCCGTGTGGAAAAACTGCAGGCTTCCGGTGTGCTTGGTTGAGTCCTTCTTTGCTGGTCCAGGTACTAACTCAAGCCAGCCCTTCCTCCAGATCAGGCTTATTCAGCCCTCTCCGATTTCTTCGCGTTATCTTTCCTTTTACAGAGGCCTTAAGAAACTAGGAGCAGAGCTTTATCCCAGGAAGATTACAGCCTGGACAGACTCTGTCTCCAAGCTTGGGGGCCCAAGGCCCTGTGACAGGAAGGTAGGGTGATGGAGAGCGTCCATTCTTCTCTGACCTGGACACGTGGGATCTGGCCTGAGACCCCTCATGCTGCCCACATCCAAGACTCTAACGGAGAACAGCGTACCCCTTCCAGCTATCTACTTCTGTGCTGTGACAGATGAGTGTTTTGTTTTATCTTTCTTTCCTCCCTCCCCCTCTCCCCTCTCCCCACCTTCTTTTCTTCCTTCCTTCCTCCATCCATGGATATTTATTGAACACTGGCTGTATAGCAAGCCCCACATCCTAGGTGCTGGGGGTTAAAAAGATCAGTCTTAACAGAGACACAAACACAGCCACCAAGAGTTGTGCACAGTGTCCCAGACACCACACGCAGAGTTAATCCTTACATTTGAGTGTTTATGGCTTCTCCATGTGGCTGAGCGGGAGGGAAGACACAGGCACATCAAATCCAGGCTGCCTGATTTCCTCTAATGAAATGTGTCCACAGGGGAAGCTTTGTCTGGCCAGATTTGAGGGCTGACTTCCTCCTCCCAGTCCACACTGCTTCCCATAGCAAACGCTGACCACACTCCCAGCTCCACCAGCATGGGGATACCCGAGCTCCCTTACCTTCCCCCACCACTGCCCTTTTCCCCAGGGCTGGGAGTCAGGCAATACTTAGCATCTAAGCGCAGCTCATAGGCCAGCTCCCCATTGTCCAGGATGGAGAGGAAGGAGCCTTCTGGAGTCACTGGGTCGGAGGGTGGCTGGAGGTACGACAATGTTTTTGGAAGATGTCAGGAACGGAAGGAGGGGAGGGCTCAGTGATGCGTGCGTTGTTCGTGGGCCTCTGTTGCCTCCTCGAGCTGCCCTCCTCCCTCCTTCCTGATCAAACCTCTCAAATGTCTTCCCACACCCGTCCTCAGTGTCCTGTTGCTTGCTCCTTATTGTTGCACTTCCTCAGAATTCTTCTCAAATCTAGTAGCACAGGGCACTGGTCCCTTGCTGGGTCCCCTCAACTCCTAGACCAGTGCCGTCCACAGAAATGTAACGGGAGCCACATGTGTCATTTCAAATGTTCTAGTAGCCACATCTTAAAATAATAAAAGAAATCAGTGAGGTTAATTTTGATCGTATATTTAACCAAATGTACCCAAAACATTTAGCTTCCCAGATGGTGTAGTGGTAAAGAATCTACCTGCCAATGCAGGAGGTGCGGGTTGGATCCCTGAGTCAGGAAGATCCCCTGGAGGAGGAAATAGGAATCCATCCCAATATTCTTGCCTGGAAAATTCCATAGGCAGAGGAGTCTAGCCGGCTACAGTCCATGGGGTCACAAAGAGTCAGACGCAACTAAGAATGCACATACACCCAAAACATTACTTCAAGCATGTAAGCAGTGGTCAAAAATTGATATATATTTTGTCATAACCCAATGTATACATTATTTTACACGTATGAAAGTGAAAAGTGAAAGTGAAGTCGCTCAGTCGTGTCTGACTCTTTGCAACCCCAGGAACTATAGCCCACCAGGTTCCTCCATCCATGGAATTTTCTAGGCAAGGGTACTGGAGTGGGTTGCCATTATAGCACCTCTCCATGCGGACTGGCCACATTTCAAGATGCTCAGGTGGCTGGTGGCTAGCGTCTTGCAGCTCTAGAGCCTTCATCCACTTCTTGGCATACACTCTTTCACTCGGCGTGGCTCATCATCTCATTTCCATGTGTCAAGTCTCCCCAGCGAGATTCGAAGCCTCTGGGTCAGAATCCTCACTTTTTCATCCCTGTATCTCCCATGGCTCCTTAAAGCTGTGTGCCACACTCGAGAGGCCCTGCAAGCATGTTTGTTGATGGGAGTGAGCGCTGGGAATTGATTTTTGTGGTTTCGTTATGGCTGTAAATGGTGTATTATAGATTGCCTCTATAGATGCACCCTGCTGCAATATTAGCAGAAACAAGCAGCCTGGTTGTCAGCACAGACGGGAGCCTGGGGCAGATGGGGCTCACCGACTCAGGCAGGGGAAATCCTGCCAGACCACATACCATTTTTCTGTCTTCAGGGCCTGTCGTTGCCACCGTGTGTGCTCCTCCCTACAACCCCATTTCCCTTAGATCTCAGAGTCCTTGTCAGGGAACATTACACGAAAGATGTGTCTCCGGCATCCTCCCAGCGGGCTGGGAGCTCCTCTGGGCAGGAAACGAGTTTTATTCAGATGGACAAGAGCCTGACCTGCAACAGATGCCACAGAACATGCTTGTCGAGTGAATAAATGAATGGATGGCTGGAGCCAGCCAAACCTCTCGTTCACATACTCTTGTACCCAGAAAAATCTTTGAGTGCTTACTATGTGTCAGTAGATACTAAGGAGCTGTGCCCTCTTGGAGCTCACATTCTGCAGGTAGGGGGGTTGAATATGGACCTATGGAGCCCCCTGGAATACAGGACAGCCTCCCCCAGGTCAAGGGTTATCCTTTAGACCCTGGGCCACAGTAGGCTACCCCCCTGAAGCCCGGGAGCTGTGAGGCCCTTACTATTTCAGGTCGCATTGATGATGTCATAATGGGCCCTGTGGGATGGACCGAGGACCCTGCAGGTTGGAGCAGAGGAGCCAAGGCAGGAGAAGGAGCTGGTGGTGTCCATTCGACCTCCGACAGACCTAGCTGCAGCTCTGGAGGAGGCAGCCGGTGACCATGGCGCTCAGCCTCTCTGCCACGTCCATTCCCAACAACTGGCTCCCAGGCTACCCTGAGGTAACCAGGCCCGTGTTCAAAGGCTGTCTTGGTGGGAGCACCCCAGCCAGTGCAGAGCGCCAAGCTGTGAGCCATGCACTGCCCCAGGGGATAAAAAGATGCCCAGCACTTTGGGCGGGGACCCTCAAGTTGCTGACACACTAGCCTTGAGCAAGTGGCTTGCCAGAACATAATCACTGTCCTCTTGGCTAACTTGGGCACAGCAGTGAGCTAAGTGGTGATGAAAACAACTCCAGTCCAGTGGTTAGGACTCGGCGCTTTCACTGCTGAGGGTGTGGGTTCAATCCCTGGTTGGGAAACTAAGGTCCCAAAAGCCTCATAGCATGGCCAAAAAAAATGAAAACAACTGCATACAGCCCGATCTGGTTCCCTGGCTTCTCCCGTGTCATCCCTGAGCATTGCACTGTGCTCAAAGGCTGCCCTTGACATGCTTGGTTTGGAGAATCTAGTGTTTCTCAGAATGTCTAAAGATAGAATTATTTACAGCATGGTTAAAAATGCCCATCACCGGGCCTTCGTGTAAATCTTCCAAAGCAGAATTTTCAAGGGTAGGGCTCATGAATCTGTATTTTAAAAAACACTCTCAGTAATTCTTACCTTAAGCACTGTCTTAAGGTGGAAATGCCTACCAGAGTCCCCGAGTTCCATATCTGAGTGACCAGGGTTGGCTAGTTTCTCTGTCCAGAGATCGGTGTCGGCTTTTAATATTGTATTACTGATGAAAAGCCATGATTTAGAGGCTACTGGCGGCCAGCCGTCACTTGGAAGGAACCAGCAGCCACTGAGAACAAAATTCTCTCTTTTCAACTCATCTATATAAAATGCTTACCTGAGCAGACACTGTTTAAAGGCCATTAAAATACCAGACACAGAATAAGCCAGTCTCTGGGACTTTATAGACATATTTACTCAAACCCAAGTGCTTGCAAGAGTAAATAATAGGGAAGCAAAATGAGCAGCACCCCTAGAAATACGAACTGAAAGTAAACAGCCCTGTTCACTAAAATAAACAGGACAAATCCTGCAAGGATTAAATGACCTCCAGTCAGAGAGGCTCAGAGCCAGCCACACTTGCTCCATCCTGGCTCTTAGAAGAAGGGGAGCTAAGGGCCTGTCCCCTCCACCTGGGGGCATCAGCTGGGGCGGCGGGGGGCAGGGAGGGACATTAGGAGGTCAGGGTCAGGTCTCCAAAGGCAGACAGTAGTCTTGGGGGTGTGAGTGCTTCCCAGAACTCCCTGGCAGCCTGCCACAGGGCCTGAAACCTCCAAGATTAAAGGCCTCTGGTAAAATGTACATTTTCTGGAGGTATAGCACCTCAAGTCACTACTATTTGTGGTTTATTTGTTAATTTCCCAAACATTTGTTTAGCAATTATTGTGTTTCAGGCCCTGTGCCAGTCACTAAAGATATCAAGGTGAGTAAGGCATAAACCTGCTCTCAAGTTGCTCACAGTTTAGTATGAGAGATAAGACTGAGGAAATAATAATAACAACACAAGAGAAGACTCTACACATGGACGTCACCAGATGGTCAACACCGAAATCAGATTGATTATATTCTTTGCAGCCAAAGATAGAGAAGCTCTATACAGTCAACAAAAACAAGGCCAGGAGCTGACGTGGCTCAGATCATGAACTCGTTATTACCAAATTCAGACTTAAATTGAAGAAAGTAGTGAAAACCGCTAGACCATTCAGGTATGACCTAAATCAAATCCCTTATGATTATACAGCGGAAGTGAGAAATAGATTTAAGGGCCTAGATCTGATAGATAGAGTGCCTGATGAACTATGGAATGAGGTTCATGACATTGTGCGAGAGACAGGGATCAAGACCATCCCCATGGAAAAGAAATGCAAAAAAGCAAGATGGCTGTCTGGGGAGGCCTTACAAATAGCTGTGAAAAGAAGAGAGGTGAAAAGCAAAGGAGAAAAGGAAAGATATAAGCACCTGAATGCAGAGTTCCAGAGAATAGCAAGAAGAGATAAGAAAGCCTTCTTCAGCGATCAATGCAAAGAAATAGAGGAAAAGAACAGAATGGGAAAGACTAGAGATCTCTTCAAGAAAATTAGAGATACCAAGGGAACATTTCATGCAAAGATGGGCTCAATAAAGGAATTTTTTTTTTTCTTAGTTCATTATGTTGAACAGGCTCTAGGTTCATCCTTCTCACTGGACACAGAGAGGGAAGGAGAGGGTAGGGCAAATTAAGAAAGTAGGATAGACATGTATACACTATCATATGTAAAATAGCTAGCTAGTGGGAAGCAGATGTATAGCATAGAGAACTCAACCCAGTGTTCTGTGATCACCTAAAGGGTTGGGATGGGAGCAGGGAGGGAGCCTCAAGAAGGAAGGGATATGTATATTATTATAGCTGATTTACATTGTTGTATAGCAGAAACCAACACAACATTGTAAAGCAATTATTTTCCAATCAAAAATAAATTTAACAAAAAAGATGTGTATAAGAGACAGGGTTTCTCCTGTGGTCATGTATGGTTGTGAAAGTTGGACTGTGAAGAAGGCTGAGCACCGAAGAATTGATGCTTTTGAACTGTGGTGTTGGAGAAGACTCTTGAGAGTCCCTTGGACTGCAAGGAGATCCAACCAGTCCATTCTGAAGGAAATCAGATTTCTTTGGAAGGGATTTCTTTGGAAGGAATGATTCTAAAGGTGAAACTCCAGTACTTTGACCACCTCATGCGAAGAGTTGACTCATTAGAAAAGACTCGGATGCTGGGAGGGGTTGGGGGCAGGAGGAGAAGGGGACGACCGAGGATGAGATGGCTGGCTGGCATCACGGACTCGATGGACGTGAGTCTGAGTGAACTCCGGGAGTTGGTGATGGACAGGGAGGCCTGGCGTGCTGCGATTCATGGGGTCGCAAAGAGTCGGACACGACTGAGCGACTGAACTGAACTGAACTTTTTCTTGGGTTGCCTAGTTGGTGCTAGTGGTAAAGAACCTGCTTGCCAATGCAGGAGACATAAAAGACGTGGGTTCGATCCCCAGGTTGGGAAGATCCCCGGAGGAGGGCATGGCGACCCACTCCAGTATTCTTGCCTGGAGTATCCCATGGACAGAGAAGCCTGGTGGGCTACAGTCCATAGGGTCACAAAGAGTCGGACACAACTGAAGCGACTTAGCATGCACGCAACATGCTTAAAAAACAACATGCTTTTCTTAATCTTTTTTTTAATTGAAGTATAATTAAGTTACAATGCTGTGTTAGTTTCAAGTGTATAGCAAAATGATTCAGTTATATATATATATATATTCCTTTTCAGATTCTTTTCCATGATAGGTTATTACAAGATATCGAATATAGCTCCCTGTGCTATACACTAGGTCCTTATTGTTCACCTACTTTCCATATAGTAGGGTGTAAGCATAGCTAACGTTTATTGATCATTTATTATTTGACCAGGCTTAATGATAAGCACCTCACACGCACTGTCTCATTTAATCCTCCTAGCATTATCTTATTGCTGTTACTTTCCCCCATTTTGCCTCCCTTGTGGCTCAGCTGGTAAAGAATCTGCCTGCGATGCGGGACACCTGGGTTCGACCCCTGGGTTGGGAAGATGCCCTGGAGAAGGGAAGGGCTACCCACTCCAGTATTCTGGCCTGGAGAATTCCATGGACTGTACAGTCCATGGGGTCTCAAAGAGTCAGACACGACTGAGCAACTTTCACCTTCCCTTTCCCCCATTTTACAGATGAGGAAATTGAGGTTCAGCGTCTGTTGATGTTGGTATAATGGTAAATGTTTAACAGCTTGCTTTCTGGAGGAAAACAAAGCCCTGGTTTGTAGGATGTGCCATCACCGTAGTGTGGATACTCCCAGGCCAGTCTCAAGCCAGCAGCCTACTGTCACTGAACGTGGAGCTGGAAGGGGTGGGAGCGTTAGCTGCCTCCAGCAGAGCACTGCAAATGGCCAGTCGACAGAGGAGCCAGAACTTGAACCGAGGGGTGTTTGATCCTGAGCCCTTGCACAGAACCACTTTGTTATGCTGTCAATAACTACACAAGGTCACTGACATTTGAGAGGGAAACACCTCAAGACCATTGTGAAGTTCTGGTTTTACAGTGCCCCATAAAACTCCCAAGGTTAATAAGCAGCACTTCCCTGTATCTCTTTGTTTTAATCACCAACAAAAACAGTTGGTTTTCTTTGGAGGGTCAAGGAAAAAAAAACTTTTTATCTTGAAATAGTTACACATTTGCAGAAATAGAGAGGCCCCATGTACCCTTCGCCAGATATCCCCCAGTGGTTCCATGTTACACGACTACAATACAATAGCACAACCGGGCCAGTGATGTTGGTGAAGCGTGTGTGTATAGTTCTCTGTCATATTATCCAAGATTACCAGATATACCAAACACCAATATAGGACACTCAGTTAAAAATTTGTTTTTGGTGTAAGTATGAAAGTGCAAGTGTTAGTTGCTCGATTGTGTCCGACTCTTTGTGACCCTATGGACTGTAGCCCACCAGGCTCCTCTGTCCATGGAATTTTCCAGGCAAGAATACTGGAGTGAGTTGCCATGCCCTCCTCCAGGGGATCTTCCCCCAACCCAGAGATGAACCCAGCTCTCCTGAATTGCAGGCAGATTCTTTACCATCTGAGCCACCAGGGAATCCCATGCACTATTTGGGACACACTTAGATTAAGATGGAGAATGGAAATGGCCATCCACTCCAGTACTATTGCCTGGAAAATCCCATGGACAGAGGAGCTTGGTAGGCTACAGTCCATGGGGTTGCAAAGAGTCGGACACGACTGAGCGACTTCACTTCACTTCACTTAGATTAAGAAGTTATCCTTTGTTTATCTGGAATTCAAATTCCACTGGATGTCCTGTATTTCAACAGGTATCTCTCTAACTTTATCACGTGTGTAATCATACAACCACTGTCATAATCAAGGTGTGGAACCATTCCACCCCCATCAAGTTGTTCCCTGTGGGGTGCTTTGAGAGTCACATCCACCCCTTTCTCCGCCTTCCCTGGCCCTTGGCAACCACTCCTCTGTTCTCCAAGTCTATAATTTTGTCATTTTCTTTGCTTAGCGTAATGCCTGTGAGATCCATCCAAGTTGCTGTGGTTAGCAGTAGTTTGTTCCTTTTTATTGCTGGGGATTATTCTATGAGGACCATTTCTTGTTATTACTTTTTGGCTGCGCTGGGTCTTAGTTGCGGGCAGTGGGGTGCGCAGGCTTACTCTAGTTGTGGCCCAAGAACTTCTCCTTGTGGTGGGATGAGAGGCACTGCTCACAAATAACAAAAATTTTATTCCCCAACAGTCCAGTGGTTAAGGGGCTTTCCAGGTGATGCAGTTAGTAAAGAATCCACCAGCCATTGCAGGAGACGCAAAAGACGAGGGTTTGATCCCTGGGTCAGGAAGATCCCCTGGAGAAGGGAATGGCTACCCACTCCAGTATCTTTGCCTGGGAAATCCCATGGACAGAGGAGCCTGGCGGGCTATAGTTCATGTGGTCAAAAAAAGTGTTGAACACAACTGAGCGACTAAATAACAGCAGTAATTAGAATACTGCAGAATATTTTCTCACATGGCTATAGAATAATTTTGCCAGTCACTTGTAGTTGGACACTTAAGTTGTTTCAGTTGTTCACTATTCTGAATGACACTACACTGAAAAAGCAGTTTACATCTGAATTTGTGTACCTTCATTTCAATCCTGAAGATAAATGTTAAGGATTGAGTTGCTGTATCACAGGATAGAGTCCCTGATGGCTTAGACAGTAGAGAATCTGCCCAAAATGCAGGAGGCCTGGGTTAGATCTCCAGGTCAGGATGATCCCCTGGAGAAGGGCATGGCAACCCACACCAGTATTCTTGCCTGGAGAATTCCATGGACAGAGGAGCCTGGCAGGCTACAGCCCATGGGGTTGAAGAGAGTCAGACACGACTGAGCATGCACACAATTATCAATATCCAGTGGTTAAGACTCCTGGCGCCCGGGTTCAATCCTTGGTCAGGGAACTAAGATCTCACAAGCCACGTAGTGCAGAGAAAAAAAAGAAAATTAATTCACCTAATAAATATTCATTGTTCATCTACTATGTGCCAGGTACAGACATGAGGCATGGGGAGCTGGCTGAGTCAGTCAGGGTTTTCGCCAGGCAACTAAGCAAACCTAGAGTGAGCCAAGGACTGGAGGCGTGCAAGGGAGTGATTACAATGATGGAGCAGATGAGTTGTACCGAGTTGGAGGGGAGTGAAGAGGAGGGGAGTGAGGAACAGCGAAGAGGTAGGATCAATAGTTTTAAGCTCCTGTACAGGTGAGGAATTAACAGAATTGAGTACATTTTTCTGAAGGTTTTCCTGTCTCATTCCCAATTTATTTTTCGTTTAAAACATCAGTATCAAAAGACAACAACTTCCATATCGAGGGTTATACAACTTTAAGGGGGCATTTTTTATTTTTATTGCACTGTGCCAGGTCTTAGTTGCACCGTGTGGAAACTTCAGTCTTTGTTGCGGCATGCAGGATCTGTAGTTGGGACCTGGGAACTCTTCATTGTGACATGTGAGATCTAGTTCCTTGATCAGGGGTCGAATCCAGGCCCTCTGCATTGAGAGTGCAGTGTCTTGGCCACGGGATCACCAGGGAAGCCCCAAGTGGGGTTTTTTTAAACTGAAAGCTGTAGGGTTAAACCCTAACCAACAAATGCTTACCAACTCAATCACAGTGCAGAAGACAACAAAAATTTAGTCACAGAAAGTACTCAAAGATTATTTTGCCACCTGTTACTTTTTAGTTTCAGTTTTAGTTTTTTAAAAAAAAACTTTTTCTTATTTACTTTTTAAAAGCTTTACTGTGTACACACATAGAAAAAAAATTCAAAAACTGCCAAAGCATTTATAGGAATCCTTTTCATAGGATAAAGGAAGTTTCCCTCTACCCTCAACTCTCAGCTATCACTTTTCTCCTTCCCAGAGTCAGTTACCATTTTTTTGTGTTTTCTGACATATCTTAAACATATAAGAATATGTAGTCATATATTTATACACATGAATGATAGCATACCATAACTGCTATTCTGCGCTACTTGTTTTTTCACTTAATAATATATTTTGGAAATTATACCTGTACAGGCACTTCATTCTTTTTAACTAAATAAAATGCTTTTTCAAACCTCCCGCCTGCAACCTTGGTTGAAAATTATAATCTTGCCTGAGCAACTCTCCTCCAGGCACTCTGGGATTTGTAGTTCTTACACAGCTGAGTCTTGCTCGGAAAACAGGACTTGAGCAGAAAACACGTGTTGGAAACTTAAGTGCCCATCCAACAACAACGGAAGAGAGCAAATTGCACTGTGTTATGCAAGACCCAGAAGTGAATTATTTACCTAGTTAAACAACCGAGATATCTACCAGCTATGAGGTACCCAAGGCTGTCTTAGCATCAGGAAATCAAGATCTTCTGATTTAGCTTCTCACTGCATCCATTTTAGCAGACAGGGCAGGACACACACACACACACACACACACACACACACTCACTCACTCTAAATGCCTTCTCCCTACAGCACTGCTTTGGTCTTCTCTATCCCAAATGTATTATGTGACAAATTACTACTTAAGAACCATCTCTCATAAAGTGATCAGAAAGGACACACATATCAAATTAACTCACACTGAGATGTGTAACAGATTGCTGTGTTAACACACAGGCATTTGCACTTTAATAGTTGTTCAACCAAAAAGGTAAATAATAATAAATGGTAGCACTGTAAACACCAGATAAGGGCTGGTGGGGAAGATTTTCCTGAGGAGGCTGAAGGCAAGACTGATACTCAGAGACATTTTTTTGGATAGATGAAGTCCCTTCTTGACTCTTCACTTCACACCCAATGCCATTTCCTTATCCAGAGATGGCCACTCTCCTTCCAAACACAGTGCCATGAATTTACATACATATTTATATAAAATCTAGAAATTTAGCTCATTGTGTGAGTTTTACCAAAATATTCTTGTCTTATAAACATTATTCTGGAAATTGCTCTTTTCCTCCCTCAACAGTATATTTGGTACTTTTTCCCTATCATAAAGATTGACCTCACATCGTTTCTTAGTGCCACAAAGTACTCTGAAACATTTTGTGTCAAACTTTAATGTGAGTACAAATCATCTAGGGATCTCGTTAACATGCAGCTCTGATTTGGTAGATCTGGGGTAAGCCCTGAGATTCTGAATTTCTGAAAAATTCCCAGGTCAACCAATCACAGCTTGCAGAACAGAGGTGTAGAGTATGGGTGAAGTGGTGTGTTAGAGTCAGCTTGGACCAGCTCATAAGAACTGACCGTCAAATTTCTAGGAATTTTGTGATCCTATTGTTAAACATAGCAATCATTAAAAATGAAATTATATAAACTTACAACCAAATAAATTATATTAAAACAGAGGTTATAAATACTCAAAAATCATCACTTGCTTAATTATTTTACTACAAATCTATGTTCCTGAGGTTATTTGTGTCTATTTGCATCCGTTTGGTAGAGATCTACACAATGGTTTGCTTTTCCAAATTCCTTCTCAACTCCACTTTCAGTTCATGTTGGCAGTCTAGAATCAGCCATAGGGAGTGTTTCTACCACAGAATTGGGTAGAAAGACATACATGACCCCAGGCTTTCTCCTGCATTTGATATTACCAATCTTTTTCATTTTTGCTAATCTGACAAATCAAAAATCCTATCTCACTTTTAACATGCATTTCCCTGGCTATTTGAGATTGGGTCACACAGATGCTCATTCCTAGTAATTTAACAGTTTCTCTTGTTCTGGTAAATAGGACCTTTTTATGATTTATTTTCTGTTTGATTATTGTGCAGGAAAGCAGATGATTTTTCAAATCAGGCCACCCCTTCTTGCAGTTCTAACAGCTCGTCTTTATTGTCTTGGTAATTGACAGTGAAAGTGGAAGTTGCTCAGTCCTGTCTGGCTTTTGCAACCCCATAGAGTCCATGGAATTCTCCAGGCCAGAACACTGGAGTGGGTAGCCATTCCCTTCTCCAAGGGATCTTCCTAACCCAGGGATCAAAGCAAGATCCTCCCGTGTTGCAGACTGATTCTTTACAAGCTGAGTCACAAGGGAAGCCCTTGGTAATTATATAATCCACAAATAGAGACAGGTTGTGCTTTTACATATAAAATCGTTTTCTGGCACTGGCTGACTTCAGATCCAAATTGATTACCAGTGATAACAGTTCATCAGCTTCTGATTTGAACAGGGATACTTCTGTATTTCCCCACTAATGTCTGCTATAGATTTCTGGAAAACAGCCTTTATCCTTTCTCTTCTTGTTTCTTAAGAGGATTTTGGTTTTGTTTGGTTTTTTGGTGGTTCTTTTTTTTTTGGCTGTGCTTGAACCTGCACTCTGGGCAGTGAAAGTGTGGAGTCCTAACCACTGGACCGCTAGGGAATTCCCTGATTTTTTTTTATTAGACTGGTGTTCAATTTTTCAAATATTTACTTTCACTTTTTAAGTTTTACATTTTATTGATATTTGAATTGCTCACATTAATGTGTACTTTTTTAAAAAACATGATACATTTTACTTTTTATTTGAATTGTTTCATTTATTTATTTTTTATTCAAGTATAGTTGATTTGCAATTGTTGTGAACAAGTGCTCTTCTTTGAGACCAGAACATTAACGAGTTCTGAGCTAAGTCTCCCTCCCTTACCCTGTTTGCATCCCTGTTTTTGCTCTTGTCACTGTCCTTGAATGTGTTCCTTCACCAGTAGCCAGCCTGGCTCCTCAGAGAGCAAGAATGTTCTCTTCATGTCCCACTTATACATCATGGCATTACAGGCAATGATGAGGGAACGCCATGAATTTAACTCATCACCTAGTGTGCATATTCCTGAATGTGCTTAGTTGCTCGGTTGGGTCTGACTCTTTGCAACCCCATGGACTGTAGCCCGCCACGCTCCTCTGCCCATGGGGCTTGTCTAGGCAAGAATACTGGAGTGGGTTGCCATGCCCTGCTCCAGGGGAATCTTCCCAACCCAGGAATTGAACCACAGTCTCCTGCATGGCAGGTGGATTCTTTACCAGCTGAGCTACCAGGGAAGCCCATATTCCTGAATACAACATTACAATATCTATTCCTTTGAATTGAGGGCCGCAGGATCTTTCCAACTACTCCTCACTCCCTTGACATTCTTACTCCAGTACATAAATAGCAGGTTGCTCCATCAACCTGTAATCCCTGGAATGTTTATAATACCCCTGGTAATTGGCCCCTGTGTTGAACCTAGGGACCACCAAGAGTCCTGATCAGAATCAATGGCTAGGCAAGGACCTGTTTTTTTTTATTTTTTTTCTAATGTTAACTATACTCCAGTAAAAATTGGAGTATAGTTTACAATGTTGTGTTATTTCCTGCTGTACAGCAAAGTCAATCAGTTATACATATACATATATGTGCTCTTTTTTAAGATTTTTTTCCCATATAGATCATTACAGAGTACTGAGTAGAGTTCCCTGTGCTACACAGTAGGTTCATATTATCTATTTTATATACAGTAGTGTTTATATGTCAGTCCCAATCTCTGAACTCATCCCTCCCCTCCTTCCTCCTTGGGAACCATAAGTTAGTTTTCTACATTTGTGACTCTAGTTCTATTTTGTAAATAAGTTAATTTGTAGCATATTTTTAGATTCCGCATATAAGTGATGTCATATATTTGTCTTTCTCTGTCTTAACTCACTAAGTATGACAATCTCTGGGTCCATCCTTCTCATTGCAAATGGCATTATAGTATTGTTTTTTTTAATGACTGGGTAATATTCCATTGTATATATGTACCACATCTTCTTTATCCATTTTGTTTATCCATCGATGGACATTTAGGTAGCATCCATGTCCCAGCTATTGGAAATAGGTCTGCAGTGAACACTGGGATGCATGTATCTTTTCTCTCTCTCTCTTTTTTTTAAATACTGACTTGGCTGTGCCGGGTCTTAGTTGCGGCATGTGGAATCTTTTTGTTGCTGAGTAGTGGCGCAGGCTTAGTTGTCTGCAACATGTGGGATCTTAGTTCCCGACCAGGGATCAAAACCACATCTGCTGCATTGGAAGGGGCAGTCTAGTTAACCACTGAAGCACCAGGGAAACCCCTTGTATCTTTTGAAATATGATTTTCTCCAGATCGATGCCCAGGAGTGGGATTGCTGGGCGTATACCATATGTTAGCTCTACTTTTAGCTTTCTAAGGAAACTCCATACTGTTCTCCCTAGTGGATAGACCAATTTACATTCCCACCAACAGGGTAAGGGGATTCCCTTTTCTCCACACCCTCTGCAGCACTGATTGTAGATTTTAAAATGATGGTCATTATGACCAAATGTGTTCCTGGGTTTTAAAAATTGCTACTTACCACTCTTGACATAGGAATATTGGAATTGCCTACAAGAATATATGGAGTTTGTCTTTTTCTGTCCTTTTTTTTTTTCCTTCCACAGCTGCTTTTGAGATCTAGTTCCCTGACCAGGGGCAGTAAAGATATAAAGTTGAAAGGGCAATGAAGATTAAACCACCTAGCGCATTAAGCTTTATTATAAAGCTAAAACTTATCGTCAACCCTCCATGAACATTAACCATGTTGTTTTTATTATCATCAGAGTGTCTGTGGAGAGAGAGAGCACTTTGTACAACACCCAGGTGACCAGGTGAGCTGGTGGAGGCGTTTTCTCCCGGACTCCCTAACTTGGGGGTTGGGGGTCAAAGAATCGGGCAGGCGGTTCCAGGCTGTCCTAGCACCTCCAGGTCGGCAGAGGGCGTCCGCCACCCCCGTAAAAGGGGCGGAGGGCGGGGCGGGCGAGCCTCAGGGCCGGGGCGGGGCTATAGCGGCGGGAGTCGGGGCGGGCTGTGCGCAGGGGCCGGGCACCGGGACGCAGGCCCACACGTAAGGCCATGCAGGTAGGTGGACTCTGTTCGTCTCGGACGAACTTCGATCCTAGACCCGGCCAGGTGCCCGCTCGGGTCCAAGCTCAGCAGCGCGCTTGCTGACGTAGGGGGCTCCCCCCAATCCTAAACGAAACCGAAAGTCTGATCCCAAGTGACTTTACCTTCCCGGGTTGTTCAGGGGTGAGACCCAGGTGGGGTGTTCCCTAGGGGACAGGGCTTTGGTTCCGGGGTGGGGTCACGCACGTGGCGTACGGGCCGGCTCAGAGTTAGGGGCCTCTGATTGCGAGCTCAGAGTTTGGGAACTGACCGGGATTTCCAGCTGGTCGGTCACGTGGGGACGGACTTGGTCCGGGGGCCGGACGGAAACTCGGGTTAGGGGGTGGGCCGTCTGGGACCAGCTGGGCGGGGAGTGCAGCGGGAGGGTTGCAGTACTTCCCGGTGGGTTGGAGCCCGGCTTTAGGCGTCTCTTGGTGTGGGGAAAGGGGCGGAAGCCGAGGTCTGAGCCTGCGAGCCCTCACTCGGTGGGGATTGGCTGGGGAGGTTCCCGAAGCCGAGATGGGTCAGGGGTCCTAGACCTCGTAGGCTTATGAGCGCCCCCCGTCCTCTAGGTGGCCATGAGCGGCAGGGCCCGCAAAGAGGCGGTGCAGGCCGCGGCCCGGGAACTGCTCAAGTTCGTCAACAGGAGCCCCTCTCCTTTCCACGGTGAGTGACCAGGACAGGGGGCGGGTAGGGAGTCGGTGTGCCTCCTCCCGGCTTCGATCAACCGTGAGAGGGTTCTTTCCCTATAGCGGTGGCCGAGTGCCGCAGCCGCCTCCTCCAGGCCGGCTTCCATGAACTCAAGGAGACCGAGAGCTGGGATATCAAGCCGGAGAGCAAGGTACTGGGGGCGGAGAGGTAGGAACCTGGGCTGGGGCTCGAAGTCCTGTGCTCTGGCTAATCCAGCTATAAACCCCCACCCCAGTACTTCCTGACCAGGAACTCCTCCACCATCATTGCATTTGCTGTGGGGGGCCAGTACGTTCCCGGCAATGGTTTCAGCCTCATTGGGGCCCACACGGACAGCCCCTGCCTCCGGGTAAGGAAGTGGGGCTGCCTGGGAGAGGGGAGGCATCAGGGGGTGTGCAGAGAAGACGACTTGTCAGCTCCTTCCTCCACACTTGGGGCCCTTCTGTGTCACACTACCCGTCCTCTCAGCGCCAAATCATGCCGCCTGGCCTTTTCTGAATTCTTGCTCTCCACTGTCCCACTCAGGTGAAACGGCGCTCTCGCCGCAGCCAGGTGGGCTTCCAGCAGGTTGGTGTGGAGACCTACGGTGGTGGGATCTGGAGCACCTGGTTTGACCGTGACCTGACCTTGGCTGGACGTGTCATTGTCAAGGTGGGGCCTGGGGTTGGGTCTGGGAGGCCCTGAGCTTCAGCTGCCTGAAGGCTGACTGTCACCTCCCTTCAGGGAACCTGCAGAGAGCTCCCAGGGAAGGCGGGAAGGGGCAGCCCGGGTCAGGGGAGCACCTTGGTTAGTCTGGGCGAGGTAGGGGATTTAACCAGCTGCGGATGCAGGGCCCCCCCACCTGGGCTGACCCTGCCTGTTTGGCCACAGTGCCCTACCTCAGGCCGGCTGGAGCAGCGGCTGGTGCATGTGGACAGGCCCATTCTTCGCATCCCGCATCTGGCCATCCATCTGCAGAGAAATGTCAATGAGAACTTTGGGCCCAACATGGAAATGCACTTGTGAGACAGGGTGAAGGCGGCGGTAGCCTGGAGCTGGGGAGGGTGTGGCATGGGTGATGGTGAGAGGGGGCCTGCTGGGATCTGGGAGACCACTCCCTAACGTTGGCCACGGTCAGGTTCTACCCTAGGGACCCAGCGATGTCCAGGGTCCCTGAGAGCTCTGCTTTGCTGAGAGGGAGCTGGGAATTGAGGGACTGGGGTAGTTCCCCATCAGGGGATGCCTGAGCGCTGGGTCCTGATGCAGGGTGTCCCGCCTGGCTGTGCCCTCCAGCCCTCCTCCCACGCCCCCCTTACGTGTCTCCCTGCAGGGTCCCCATTCTTGCCACATCCATCCAGGAAGAGCTGGAGAAGGGGACTCCTGAGCCAGGCCCCCTCAATGCTACAGTAAGAGCCACCTGCTTGTGGGGAGGGGTGCGCAGGGGGGAAGAGACTGGTTCTGGAGAAGGGGAGAGAGCGGGGAGTGGGCCCTCCCATCAGCATCCCCTGCCCTGCAGGATGAGCGGCACCACTCGGTCCTCACGTCCCTTCTCTGCGCCCATCTGGGGCTGAGCCCTGAGGACATCTTGGAGATGGAACTGTGTCTCGCCGACACTCAGCCCGCGGTGAGGAACTCATGGGTGGGGACTCTGGGATCCCAGCCGGCGCCAGCACGTCTCCCCATGAAGCGCTCATCACCTCTGCCAGTCCTCCAGTTACGCTCATCCCTGTTTTCCCTCATAGCTCAGTTAGTAAAGAACCTGCCTGCAGTGCAGGAGACGTGGGATCGATACCTGGGTTGGGAAGATCCCCAGGAGAAGGGAATGGCTACCCACTCCAGTATTCTGGCCTGGAGAATTGCATGGATTGTATACACAGTCCATGGGGTTGCACAGAGTGGGACACGGCTGAGCGGCTTTCACTTTCACTTCAGTTTTCCCAGTAGAGACCACTCCGCTCTGCTTCCAGGGCAGTGGTTCTCAAAAACGGCAGGTTTCCCACGCCAGGTCTGCCTGCTCGGGCTGTCTGGGGTGGGGGCGTAAGCTTTCCACAACTTCCCGAGGAGTTTTCGCTACTGGGGTCCCTGTCCACTTTGACCTGTGCTGGCTCCAAACCGCTGAGGACGGGAGGCCTGGATAGGCACCGCCCCCGCTTCCTGGAGCCTGTCCTTGTATCTCTCCCAGTTGCTAACCGTAGGAGATGGCCGTGTCTTTGGATGCTCGCCCATGTTTGACATGTGCTAAGTTTCTATTTCTCGCCTAGTCTCCTCTGTTTAGTTCCTTGGCATTCTCCTTTTCTTGTTTGGTTTCTCCCTCGTCCTGTCCTATAGGAACTGGTCAGGAACTGCAGGCCTGCACCCTCCTTCCCTCAGCTCCAGCCTGGCCCTTCTCTGTCCTCCGCTCAGCTCAGCACAGAGGGCTGAGTGCTCTAGGCCAGAGGCTGGGAGAGGTTAGGCAAGGAATCAAGGGGATATGTTCAAGCGCAACTCCTAGGGAGCAGGGAGAAGAGGCTGAGTCCTGGGGAGGGGGTGAAGATCAGGATGACCATCCTGTCTTTCTAGGTCCTGGGTGGTGCCTACGAGGAGTTCATCTTTGCCCCTCGGCTGGACAACCTGCACAGCTGCTTCTGTGCCCTGCAGGTGAGGAGCGGGGGCACTCCCAGGAGCACTGGGCGGGAGGACTACCTTGAGTCCCATGGGTCATGAGAAGACCCCTGATGCGGGTGGACCGTGGGGAGAGGCCTCAGTGCTGCAGCCTCAGCGTCACTCTTCTGGGCCCCATCTCTGCACTGGCTGGGCTGGAGGGATGAGGTCAACAGAAGGGTTGTTCAGAGCCTCACAGAGACTTTTCCTGCTTCTCCTTTAAGATAAGCTCTGCTTTAAAGGAAAGACCCTAGCATCCTGTATAGCAGTATCATCCCCTCCCTTTAGCCTCCCCCCCAAGCCCTGGCTTAAGCCTACCTAGCCGCCTTTGAGCCTTGGCATCTCATTGGGTGGTTGCATTGATATTCCCCCCCTTTTTTCTACCCTGGTCACTTCCCCCTCTTCCTCACCTCTCACCCCTGCTCTTCCCTCTGTCCTTCCCGTACTCCCCTTTGCACCCCGTCCTGTTCTCAGAGACAGGCTTTGGGCTATAACTGAGACCAGAGCCAGACCTGGGACTCATAGCCACTTGCGCCGCCAGCCAGCCAGTCGCGTCACCTCAATGGAGTCACAGTCACCTCTTTGGACCTCAGTGTCGTTGCCAAGACCAACTAGTTTACGTAACCTGTGCGGTCCTTTTGACTTGCCGGGATTCTCAATCCTTCCCCTCCGTCTTACACACCCTCCTGCCTTTTGTGTGGGAAGGCATGTGAGGGAGGAGAGGGAGCTTTTCTCCCATCTCGTCAAAAAGGCCCCCCACATGTCCTCCCACCCGGCAGCACCCTGAGAGATGCAGACCGGTGACCGCTGGAGCCCGCTTCACTCTGGCCTTGATGGCGGGAGGTGGGCAAGTGAGCCTCCCAGGTGTTGGTGGGCTGAGTTATTGAAGGAGGAGTGGGGAGGATGATGCTTTTGCCCCCTCCTCCAACAGGCCTTGATCGACTCCTGCTCAGCCCCTGCCTCCCTGGCCGCGGATCCCCACGTGCGCATGATCGCCCTCTACGACAATGAAGAGGTGCTTGGGGAGCTCTGGGGGGTCTCCTCCCGGGAGTCTTGTGCAGCCAGTGGTGTCCAGCAGCTGCCACGGGCCAGGGCTCTTCTGGAGGCGCCAGGGATGAGCCAGACACTGCCTGTGCTTGCTCAGCTCTCGCTGTCCCCTCTGGCTCAGCCTGTACCTGCTCCTAGTGTGACGACACCTCCCATGTCTCTGGGTGCCACGTGGTGAGCTCCTGGAAGACAAGGACTCTGCCCTTTCACACTAGCAGCCCCAGGGCCCGGCGCAGGCTGGGTCCTAACCTTGCCTGGGTTGGGGTGCTTGGGTTAGGGTGCCGGCTCAGACGCCTGCACAGCTTCCTGTAACCGCACACGTCAGGGTTAGCAGCTCCTGTCACATGCACGAAAGAAGATTGACCAGGGAGATGGGGCACCTGGGCTGAACCCCAAATGGCAGGGGAGAAGGAAGGCAGCTAGGAGTGGAAATGGGTTGGACAGTTCTCTTTCTGCCCTGGAGATGGCCAAGAATTAGACGGTGGCCCCAGCTCACCATCAGCTTTTCAGTAGAATAAGGTTGGGGAAGTGGCTGATAACAGTCCGCATTCCTACCCACTGATTCAGGGGGGGTTCTGAGCCATTCTGGGCAGTGGGCCCCTCTTCCTGGCCTCCAGCTCCCCCCAGACCAGACCCCCAGAGCCGGGCCTCTGTGTCACCAGGTGGGGTCGGAGAGCGCGCAGGGCGCACAGTCACTGCTGACGGAGCTGGTGCTGCGGCGGATCTCGGCTTCGCCCCAGCACCTGACAGCCTTTGAGGAAGCCATCCCCAAGTCCTACATGATCAGCGCAGACATGGCCCATGCCGTGCACCCCAACTACCTGTGAGTCTCCTGCACCTGGCACACAGGCCTCATACAGCTGGAGACAAGCGTAACCTGCCTTCAGGCTCAGCCCTGGGCGTGGGGCTCCACCTCTCCCCTTCCCCTTCCTCCTCATCCTGCCAGGAGGTTCTGTGGGGATTTCCCTTT
This sequence comes from Cephalophus harveyi, assembly GCA_006410635.1. NCBI lineage: Eukaryota > Metazoa > Chordata > Mammalia > Artiodactyla > Bovidae > Cephalophus > Cephalophus harveyi. Next base: position 276,508 of record SJYT01053622.1, read on the forward strand.
GACTGCTCCGTAGCCTGACTTGGTCAAAGTCACGTCATGCCTAACCCATCCAAATAGGCTCTGTCTACAGACTTACTTCCGCCCGCTCCCTCCGCCACCCCCCCCATGCAAGAGGCTGCCTGGAGCCCTGTGTTGAGCTTGACTCTGAGGTCCTGCAGGCTGGGTGGGAAAGAATGCTGTATTAGCGATGTCTGCTGTGAGCGAGTGGTGGGTGTTGACAGCTGCTGTTGGCCATCCCTGGTCCTTCTCGGTCTCTTACAGGGACAAGCACGAGGAGAACCACAGGCCCTTATTCCACAAGGTGAGGCACTCCTGCTTCTCTGGTGTCTGGAGGCCTGGCTGGTTCCAGGCCCCGTCCTGTTCCCTCTGGACCTGTCAGGCATCTCTGCCTCCCTCTCAGCTCCTGGTTTCCCTTACCCCAGGGCCCTGTGATCAAGGTGAACAGCAAGCAACGCTACGCCTCGAATGCAGTTTCAGAGGCCCTGATCCGAGAGGTGGCCAGCAGTGTCGGGGTGCCCCTGCAGGTGAGGGTGGACCCTGCCTGGGAAGGTGGGGTGGGGGGCACAGGCAGGTGGTCCCCCGGTATGGGGGGCCTGGTAGACAGTCTTTAGTGGAGGAGGGTTCTAGTTGAGTGAGGAGCAGTGGGGTTGGATATAGGCAGAGCCGGGAATAGTTCTGGCTCTGACGGAACGCTAGTCCTGTGACCCTGGACTCGTCTCCTAATTTCCCTTGATTTTGTTTCCACTGTCCTCGTGGCACATAGAGAGTCCTACCATTTCCCACCCAGCACCTCCAGTTCCCCCTTGTGTCTCTCTTACATGCCTTGGGGGCTTCCATAAGAGAAGTTCAGGGCCAGGAAACCTGAACTCATTGTCGTTCTTACCTTGGCAACGGCCCATCTAGTCAGAGAGAGAGGGAGGAAGGGAAAAATAGCAATGATTAAGATCTATGTTAGGATAATATATGTTTCAAGGGCTGGAGCCCAGGTGGTCCAGTGATAGACATAGCAGGGAGGTCCTGATAAGTCAGGACTAGGCATCCTGAACTCCAGCCTAGGGCTCTCTCTGCCCCTATAGCTTCCCCCACCTCACATTGTAGAACTGAGTTGTTCCATTTTCAGTAAGGCCTCTCTAAGGAGGTGACATTTGAGCTGAGACCAAAGCATTGAGAATGAGGCTGCTATGAGCAAATAGCATCCCTGCCCAAGGGTGAGAATTAGTCACTCAGTCATGTCTGAGTCTTTGTGACCCAATGGGCTACAGCCCGCCAGGCTCCGCTGTCCATGGAATTCTCCAGGCAAGAATACTGGAGTGGCTTGCCATTTCCTTTTCCAGGGGATCTTTCTGATCCAGGGATTGAACCCAAGTCTCCTGCATTGCAGGCAAATTCTTTACTGTCTGAGCCACCAGGGAAGCCCCCAGGCAGAAGCCCGCAGTGGGCAGGAGTGATTTTGGTCCATTAGGAGCAGCCAGAGGCGCAGTGACAGAGCCAGGCTTGAGAGCGTGAGGGGGAGCAGCCAGGCTGAGAGCGTGAGGGGGAGGAGCCAGGCTGAGAGCGTGAGGGGGAGGAGCCAGGCTGAGAGCGTGAGGGGGAGGAGCCAGGCTGAGAGCATGAGGGGGAGGAGCCAGGCTGAGAGCGTGAGGGGGAGGAGCCAGGCTGAGAGCATGAGGGGGAGGAGCCAGGCTGAGAGCGTGAGGGGGAGGAGCCAGGCTGAGAGCGTGAGGGGGAGGAGCCAGGCTGAGAGCATGAGGGGGAGGAGCCTATCTGGCTGGGCCTCCTAGGCAGAAGGGTGTTCGGATCTTTTGCTAAGGCAGTAGGAGGACATTGGGGGATTTCTCTTTAACAGCTTACAGTAGAAGCAGGGTATGTGTGCTTTAGAAAATATAAATGGAAAAGAGAAAATAAAACATTAATCCCGAGAGATTTGTACGTACTCTTCCAGATTTTTTTTCTATGTATATACTTAACACACGTTTTGTTAAAAAAAAAATTGTAACCTAGAATTCATATCTAAAGGCTTGATGGATTCAAGTTAAACCTTTTTGGCCAGAAGACATCGTGACAGGTGTGTCCTTCACGTTGCGTCGTCCACATACTATCTGGGTGATTCACCCTTAGTGATAGAAAGATTGATCACCAGACTGGGAGGGCCGCCCTCAGTCCCTCCACTGCAGGGAAGTATTCCTCCTTTGACCGGACAGTAACCTGTACAAGTGATGAGCTTCCCATCAATCAGACAAGTGCTGAGTTTTAACACCAATTGATAATCCTTGCCTCAATCCATAATTTCATTAGTGTTACTGAAAAAATGCCCCCCTCCATTTTTTTTATTCCTTTTACATTTATTAGCTATCATTCTTCTGTGAAGTAGAGCTTTCTCCCATCCAGTAGGGCCATTTGATTATTGTGAAGTATGGTTGCTCCTGGAAAGTCAGGACAAATACTTATTGTTCCCTTTAATAACCAGTTTTCAAGGTGAAGTGTTTTAATGGCTGCCTCAAATGCTAGCAAATAAGAGGTTCTCTTTTTGACGGTTATTATATATTTAGAATCATAGATTTTCATTGGTTCAGGTGGATCTGGCCCACATAGTTCTGTCATTTCACGCTAAACTGTCATGACTTTGACCAGCGGGAGTCCTGTCCACATAACTCCTGTGTTCTTTGTCATGACTCTGGGTAGTTGTCTTGCTTTTTGGCCCAAAAGGAAATTTCAGGCTCGTCTTGCTCATTTCTCTCCCCAGACTTGGTGGCTTTTGATGGATATTGATGTTAGAGGCTAGTCTAGCATCATGAGTGTTCATGGTTATTGTGGGGGCGGGGGGAGGAATGCTTTGGGGTCATTTCTAAGGACATAGCTAGGAAAAATGTACATATTTTAAAAATCATGAGTTAATACTGCAATTCTCATTTTTTTAAAAAAGAGCAGTTACTACTTAGTTTGGTTTTGTCGTTTTCTTTTACGTGGAAAATCTTGATGTCTACCATCGTTATTATGATGGTATATTTACCATCATATATTTACTGTTGTTTACCAGAATACAAATCAAGTCGTTTAAAACTTCCCATAGCTATATTTTTAAAACCACTAAGATTATTGAGTGACTTTTCTTTGTGTGTGGGTGGGGTGGGGGGTGCATGTTATGAAGCAAGGTGACATAAAGGATACATATATATTTCCAGTCCCCCTGCCCGCTGTGTGGGAAATGGATTGTGTGAAAGGCAGAGGTAGCTGGAACTGAGGTGGTGGTAGTGCAGATGGAGAGAATGGGACTAGTTCAGAATATCCTGTCCTTTGGGCCTGCCTTAGTGTCAGCCTTGTGATTTTACACCGGTCACATCCACTCTCTGGGGAGGTCGGAGTGGACGATGTACCAGACTCCTTTCCGCCCCTCAGTTCTAAGGGTCTTAAGAAGCAGGTGTTCCATGTTGCTCAGGACGGCTCTTCCTCTCCGCAGGATCTCATGGTCCGGAATGACTCGCCCTGCGGCACCACCATTGGACCTATCTTGGCTTCCCGGCTCGGTCTGCGGGTGCTGGATTTAGGCAGCCCCCAGCTGGCCATGCATTCCATCCGGGAGACAGCCTGCACCACAGGCGTACTCCAGACCCTCACTCTCTTTAAGGTGACCCTGAGCCCCCTCCCCCGTCACTGGGAGCCAGGCTCCCCCACCATCTGGTACCCGGATCCGTCCTGGGGCCCCATCACCAGCTGACCGGCCCGTGCATGGGGCTGGTTGTCTTAGTGCTACCATGTAGGAAAAGAAGGGTCGCCCTTCTTCTTGAGGCTCAGGGGCCCTCATCAGCCCCTAGAGGATAATGAAAGGTTGGAGAGGAGATTGGGGATGAGAAAAATTTGACAGCAATCAACTGTGGGTGAAGCAACTATGTCTTCCTCTCTTGCTGGGCTGTGTTGGTGGACAGTGAGCGGTGGGGCACCCCCAACCTGGTCTCCACTAACCGCAAATCCCACGTTGCCTTCTCTTTTAGGGCTTCTTTGAGCTGTTCCCTTCTCTGAGCCGTAACCTTCTGGTAGACTGAGGCCTCTGCAGAGACTTCTCTCACACGTGAGAGGGGAAGTTCTCAGCTGAGCTGAAGCTGGATTATTAAAGTGGATTTTTCACTCAAGCTCATTCCGTTGTACTTATTTGGAGGTTGGAGGGGTGGAGGGTTTGGGCCTGGCTTAAACCTCTGAAAGCAGAGCAGGCGGGGAAGTTAGGGTACAGGTAGAGGAGGCCGCAGATCCTGGGAGAGCTCGTGGAGACTGAATTTCAAGTCTGTTTTTCTTTTTTCTTAAGCTCATGCCTAAGTGGAGAGGTGGGTGAGTTCACAGTGGGAAGGTCACGTCTCCTCTCATCCCCAGTCCTTCCATTCCCAGAATAGTATGGGAGCCCGGCCTGGCCCTCAGGTCTGAGTGCTCAGCATTAGATGCCCCCAGAGCCTCCCTGGGCAGCTCCGGCTGTTCCCCTTTGCACCCATCCCTTTCCCACCCCTGCCAGGCACTGCCAGACGAGGGACAGAGTCTGGGCTTCAGCTTTGCCCTTCATTATCCACTTCACTTAGGAGCCGCTGCTCTTAGTTGATTGTTAACATATGACCAAGAAAATAGGAAATAGGAAAAGTCCACAAGTCTCCTTGTAAACTCTTCTATCAAAATAATTGTGCTAACTGGTGTCTTTCCAACTTTTGGGTTACCAATGCAAAAATTAATTTTTATATAAATATGACCATTTAGATTTTAAAAAACAGTAAGATGCATAAAACAATAATGATGCCTGTAGGATTTAAAATACATATGATTAAACTGTATAACCACAATAGCATAAAACTCAGGAGAAACATGTTAAAGTGTGCTTAAGTGTGTTTAAACTTAAGTGTCTTGCTATGTTCAGGAGAGTGAAGGAATCAGTTCAATACTATCCTTTGAAGTCGAGGATTTATATTGTAGTTTTTAGGAAAGACACTAAAAGGGTTTGAGTCTGTAGCTTCTATTAGGGGTTGGATTGTCCCCTGAAAGATGCTGAAATCCTAAGCCCCCAGGATCTATTGATGCAATGTTATTTGGGAAAAGGGTCCTGCTGATGATCAAGTTAAGACAAGGTCATTATAAGGACAGGACTGTGTCCTTATAAAAAGGGGAAATTTGGACACACAGCGATGCATAGAGTGAAAGAGATGAGGAGACCGCAAGAGTGCCATGTGAAAATGGAGCATCAGAGTGTTGCAGGTGCAAGCCAAGGCCTGTCAGAGATGACCAGCAAACCACCGGAAACTAGGAAGAAGCAAGGAAGGATTCCCCTACAGCTTTCAGAGGGAGCATAGCCCTGCCAACACCTGGATCTCAGACTCCCAAGCCTCCAGACTGTAAGAGAACACATTTCCATTGTGTTAAGTCAACCAGTTCATGGTACTTTGTTACAGCAGCCTGAGGAAACAAGTGCAACTTCAAACTAATTGAGTGAGGAAAATGGGATAATAAAAAATAATCGGTCTATTCTGCAACTTCACTTCAAATGGTTCAAAACCATATTATGTATATGTGTGTGTGCTATCAAATAGTAAAATAGGTTGGCTCTAAGTTAAAAAGCACTGACGGTAAGTGGAGAGACTGGGGGTGTTCATTGTACTATTTTTTTTTTTTTCAAATTTTGTATGTTTGAACATTTTTATACTAAAAATGTGGGGAAAATTTTTAAAAATTCAAAAGGAGAAATGAAAAAAGAAGCAGTAGAAAGCATTTAAGATGGTCAACTGAAACCCAGTATCTCTACTTAAAACATTAATAAATTGACTAATTGTATCATATCTCAAAGTTCTTATTTAAAAAAACAAGTTGACTATTTTAGTCAAAATACAAAGATTGTCAGACTCAAAAAATTATAGCTGTTTACAAGAGACACAGCTAAAACAAAAGGATACAGAAGGTTGACAAAACCCTATGGATTTGTCGGTTTTTTAATTCCACAAATTTCATATATGAAACCATACTCTGTCCAAATTCTCAGATTTCTTTTTTAACTTCTCTGGCTTTTGATTAACAAGATTTTGATTAGCATAATATTTTTGAGATTTATCTATGTGGTTGCGTGTGGAAGTAGTCCTTTTTTTCCTGAATATTTTATATATACCATATTTTGCTGAATAATTAATATACCATATTCAGCAAAATATACCATATACCATGGTTTCTTTCTTCATTTTCCTATTGATGGTATTTGAATTGCTTCCAGTGTTTGGCTATGATGAAGAAAGCTCTTGTGAACATTCTTATGCAAGTATATTTGTGGACAAATACTCTACTCTTGGATATATACCTAGGAATAGAATTACAGGTTATAGGATAGGTGTATGCTTGTTTTATAAGAAACTTCCAAACTATTTTACAAAGTGGCTGTGGCATTTTACACACCCACCAGGAAAGTTCCAGTTGCTCTACACCCTCACCAACACTTGATATTGTCAGTCTCTTTAATTTAGCCATTCTGTTAAGTGTGCAGTGGTAACTGATTGGATTTTAGTTTGCATTTTCCTGGTAAGTAATATTGAGCACGTATTCACTGGCTGTTCAGATAACCTCATGTGAAGTTGCCATTAAATATTGTAAATATTGTAAAATATTGTAAATATTTTGGCCATTTACATTGACTTGTTTGTCCTATTCTTATTGATTCATATATTGAATATACAGATGTACACTCAGAACTTAAATTCTGAATGTATGTTCCTATGTAGAATCCAAGTCCTTTGTTGGGTTTGTGCATCAAAGATATTGTCACCCAGTGTGTAGCTAGTAGAAGCTATTGATTTTTAAAATATTTTTCAACTTTATTGTGGTATAATTTACACACAAGAAACTATACCCATTTAAAGTATACAATTTTTTTGAAAAGTATACAATTCGATAAATTTTCACAGATATATATACACCTAGGAAAACATCTCCACAGTCAAGATACAGAACATTTCCATCACTCCCCCAAAAAGTTTTTCCTTCTACCCATTGTGCAATCATTTACTCTCCATCGCTGGGCCCCAAGCGACCAGTGATCTGCTTTCTGTCACTATAGGTTAGCTTGCATTTTTTGGAATTTTTCATAAAAGGAATCAGGCAGTACATGCTTTTTATGTCTGGTGCATGATCATCTGATAGTTTCTCCTTAGAACAAGTAATGTAGGGAATTATGCTGATAGATTTTCCTAATATCAAGCCATACTTATATTCCCAGAACAAATCCCACTTGGTCATGTCATGTTCTTTTTTAAGGGATGATTAATTGTATTTGACAACACTTTATTTCAGTTTATTTGGGATTTCAGCATGTATATTTGTAAATAAGATTGATTTGCAGGGTTTAGTTGGCATGTTAGGTTTAGCTATTAATGTTACTCTTGCTTCATAAAATTTTTTTTTATGTTTTCCATGTCTTATTTATGCACTAATTTTTGTAAATTTTATGTTTTTGGAAATTAGTCATGTTATCTAAGTGTTCGCATTTATTTGCCCAGTTTAAAGAAGTCTCATTACTATTTCCCCCCATCCTCTGGTTAATCAGTTCAGTTCAGTTCAGTTCAGTCACTCAGTTGTGTCCAACTCTGCGACCCCATGAATCGCAGCACGCCAGGGCTCCCTGTCCATCACCAACTCCCGGAGTTCTCCGGTTAATCATTTCCCCTTTAATTTCTCTCCTCTCTCCCCCCTCTCCCTTTTTTCTCCCTTTCTTGTGTTCTTTTTTTTTCTCTTAAGTTAGCCAGTAGTTTCCCAATAGAGTGGATTTTTTTCTAAGTACCAGCAGTTGTTTATGTTAGTGCTCGGTGTTGATAAGCCCCGCCTGCTGTTGTATCACAATTACCAAGCCTCTCCCTGGCTGAGGCAGGCAGTGGTGGGCCGTCCTTTGCAGGCAGTGTTGATGAGAGGGATCTCTCCCTAGTGTTGACGTGATAAAGGGATTTCAGAACAGCAGAGACCAGGTGGCAGCACTTTACCACTCAAGTTTGTAGTATTTTCTGTCTCCTAATTAGGCTATAAGCCAGAGTAATGACTGTTTCCCCCCTGCCACCCCACCCCCCGCTTTGGCTGCTTGGCCTGTGGACTCATTTCCCTGACCAGAGATTGAACCTGTGTGCTTTGCATTGGAAGGTGGATCCTTAACCATTGGGCCACCAGGGAATTCCCCAGTAATTAGTATTTTTATTTCCTTCTTTCTCTTTAACTGCATGATTTTTAAGGGATGCACAGAGACATTTTTACTTAGGCAGCTGCTGATATCCTATGAGGACTGCAACTGTTACTTGTGATAATAAAATGTTGAATTAAATAGAGGACATTTGGAAGCCTAGATCATTTTAAAAAATAATGAAATAATAAAAAGTTGAAGGTGTTTGTAGAAGACACTGTGGGTAACCCACCTGTGGGTCTCATTTTCCCCACTTCAGTGCACTTGGGCCCACTTCCAACCACCAATATCTGTACTTCTTTACCTGCAGACTTTTCTTTGCTGCTTAACTAGTTTTCCACTCACATGGCAGTTGGAAATGCCGGGGAACTAATACTGTCTACCCCAGAGCAGTTTAACCAATTATTGGTGAGATTTTGTGTGTGGATACACAGCTCCACATGTCTTGGGCGAAGTAACTCTGATGTGTGTGGTTTATACTGGCTCCCACAGTCTCTCCGTACATCATGAGAAACACTGGGCTGGATGAAGCACAAGCTGGAATCAAGATTGCCAGGAGAAATATCAATAACCTCAGATATGCAGATAACACCACCCTTATGGCAGAAAGTGAAGAAGAACTAAAGAGCTTCCTGATGAAAGTGAAAGAGGAGAGTGAAAAAGTTGGCTTAAAGCTCAACATTCAGAAAACTAAGATCATGGCATCTGGTCCCATCACTTCATGGCAAATAGATGGGGAAACAGTGACAGACTTTATTTTTTGGGGCTCCAAAATCACTGCAGATGGTGACTGCAGCCAGGAAATTAAAAGATGCTTACTCCTTGGAAGGAAAGTTATGACCAAACTAGACAGCATATTCAAAAGTTGAGACATTACTTTTCCAACAAATGTCCGTCTAGTCAAGGCTATGGTTTTTCAGGTAGTCAGGTATAGATGTGAGAATTGGACTATAAGAAAACTGAGGACCAAAGAATTGAACTGTGGTGTTGGAGAAGACTCCTGAGAGTCCCTTGGACTGCAAGGAGATCAGTCCTGAGTGTTCATTGGAAGGACTGATGTTGAAGTTGAAACTCCAATATTTTGGCCACTTGATACGAAGAGCTGACTCATTTGAAAAGACCCTGATGCTGGGAAAAACTGAAGACAAGAGGAGAAGGGGACAACAGAGGATAAGATAGTTGGATGGCATCACCGACTCAATGGACATGAGTTTGGATAGACTCCGGGAGTTGGTAATGGACAGGGAGGCCTGGCATGCTACAGTCCATGGGGTTGCAAAGAGTCAGACGCGGCTGAGCGACTGAACTGAATTGAACAGTCTCTCCAGCAAATTAAACTCCAGAATAAAGCCTGATAACAAACCCCTTCATCAACCAGCCTCCCTTCCTTGTCTCCCACCCCTCCCAATGTTCTCCTTCATCTCCCGAGTATACTTCTTGCCCTCAGATTCTTGTCTGGGGTCTGCTTCTGGGGAAACCCAAACTAAATTAGAATTCCTTTGAGATTGAGAATAAGGCAATCTCCTATTCTGGGCTTCCCAGGTGGCACTAGTGGTAAAGAATCTGCCTGCCAACGCAGGAGACATAAGAGATGTAGATTAGATCCCTGTGTCTGGAAGATCCCCTGGAGGAGGAAATGGCAACCCACGCCAGTATTCTTGCCTGGAGAATCCCATGGACAGAGGAGCCTGGGGGGCTATGATTTGTAGGGTCACAAAGAGTCAGACACAACTGAGGTGCCTTAGCAGCAGCAACCTACTATTCTATTTCTATTCCACACTGTACTGTAGGTCCCTAGTGAGGTAATAATGTGAGGAAAGTAATAAAAGACAGAAGGGCTGGAAAGGGAGGAGGAAACTTCCTTTCGATATGATTTGTTATATAGAAAAATCCAGAAGATCTATTATTTGAATTAGTAAGAGTTTATCAAGATAGCTGGTGAACATCAATATACAAAATCAATTCTATTTCTATATACCAGTCATGAATGGTTAGAAAATGAAAATTTCAAAGGATTATTTCTACAAAGGATACAAATCAGGAACTTATGAATAAACATAAAAATATGGGAGATCTCTACAGAGAAAATTAAATGAAAGTAGGTGGAAGATATGTGTTATTTGTGGATGTGGAACTCAATATTGTAAAAATATCAGTTATCCTCCAAATTGATATACAGATTCAAGGCAACCCTAATAAAATTGTCATGGGTTCTCCTCCTCCTCCTTGCTTTTCCTGTTCTTTTGTATGAGTTGACAAGCAGATTCTATAATATATATAATGTATTATATGGAAACAGCTAGGGCTTTCCCAGCAGCTCAGCAGGTAAAGAATCTGCCTGCAATGCAGGAGATGAAGTTTCAATGCTTGGGTCGGGAAGATCCCCTGGAGAAGGAAATGGCAACCCAATTCAGTATTCTTGCCTGAAAAGTCCCATGGACAGAGGAGCCTGGTGGGCTACAGTCCAAAGAGTCACAAAGAGTTGGACACAACTAAGCAACTAAGCACAATATGGAAACAGCTAAGACATCTCTGAAGAAGGTGGCTGTCTTACCAGTTACTGAAGCTTGTTGCAAAGCTGTAGTAATCAAGACAGTGTGTTGTTGATTCAACAACAGACTGAGCAATAAAACTGAGAGAGACAATTGAATATCTGATATTTGATTTGTGATAAAAATGACAATTCAGATGGGTCTTTTCAATAAATTGTGCTGTGAGAATTGGATGTCCATGTGGAAAAATTAAATTGGAACTCTATCTCCCACAATACACAAATCAAATGCAAGTAGGTGTTACATCTAAATATAGATGACAAAATAATAGAACTTTTAGAAAACATTCAGTTCAGTTCAGTTCAGTTGTGTCTGACTCTTTGCGACCCCATGGACTGCAGCATGTGAGGCTTCCCAGTTCATCACCAACTCCCGGAGCTTGCTCAAACTCATGGCCATCGAGTCGGTGATGCCATCCAACTATCTCATCCTCTGTCGTCCCCTTCTCCTCCCACCTTCAATCTTTCCCAGCATCAGGGTCTTTTCAAATGAGTCAGCTCTTCGCATCAGGTGGCCAAAGTATTGGAGTTTCAGCCTCAACATCAGTCCTTCCAACGAATATTCAAGACTGATATCCTTTAGGATGGACTGGTTGGATCTCCTTGCAGTCCAAGGGACTCTCAAGAGTCTTCTCCAACACCACAGTTCAAAAGCATCAATTCTTCAGTGCTCAGCCTTCTTCACAGTCCAACTCTCACATCCATACATGACCACTGGAAAAACCACAGCCTTGACTAGACAGACCTTAGTCGGCAAAGTAATCTCTCTGCTTTTTAATATGCTGTCTTGGTTGGTCATAGCTTTTCTTCCAAGGAGCAAATGTCTTTTAATTTCCTGGCTGCAGTCACCATCTGCAGTGATTTTGGAACCCAAGAAAACAGTCTTTCACTGTTTTCATTGTTTCCCATCTATTTGCCATGAAGTGATGCGATGGATGCCATGATCTTAGTTTTCTGAATGTTGAGTTTTAAACCAGCTTTTTCACTCTCCTCTTTCAGGAGAATATCTTTACCACTTTGGTTAGGGGAAGGTTTAAACAGGATACAAAGGACACTAAGTAAAAAGAAAACACTGGCAAATTTTGCCTCATTAAAATGAAGACACCATTAAGAGAATTAGAAGACAAATTATGAAGTGAGACAGACATTTGAAACACATACAATTGACATAGAGCTCATATTTAGAGTATATAAAGACCTACAAGTAGGTAGGAAACATCAGACATCCAAAAGAAAAATGAGCAAACTACTTGAACAGGCATTTCATAAAAGAAGAGGAAATCCATTAAACGGGGATTAAATATATGAAAACATGCTCTACTTCATTAAGTCATCAGAGAAATGTTAGATTAAATAATGTGAAATGAACTGTGCTTGACTATTTTGACCTACAAAATGGCAATGTCATTTGGTTTAACCTAACACAAACTGTGGTCATGTATGGATGTGAGAGTTGGACTGTGAAGAAGGCTGAGCGCCGAAGAATTGATGCTTTTGAACTGTGGTGTTGGAGAAGACTCTTGAGAGACCCTTGGACTGCAAGGAGATCCAACCAGTCCATTCTGAAGGAGATCAACCCTGGGATTTCTTTGGAAGGAATGATGCTGAAGCTGAAACTCCAGTACTTTGGCCACCTCATGCGAAGAGTTGACTCATTGGAAAAGACTCTGATGCTGGGAGGGATTGGGGGCAGGAGGAGAAGGGGATGACCGAGGATGAGATGGCTGGATGGCATCACTGACTAGATAGATGTGAGTCTGAGTGATCTCCGAGAGATGGTGATGAACAGGGAGGCCTGGCGTGCTGCGATTCATGGGGTCGCAAAGAGTCGGACACGACTGAGCGACTGAACTGAACTGAACACAAACTGAAACCAAGGTTAGACACCACTACACTCAGAAAACGAAGATCATGGCATCCGGTCCCATCACTTCATGGGAAATAGATGGGGAAACAGTGGACACAGTGTCAGACTTTATTTTTGGGGGGCTCCAAAATCACTGCAGATGGTGACTGCAGCCATGCAATTAGAAGACGCTTACTCCTTGGAAGAAAATTTATGACCAACCTAGATAGCATATTCAAAAGCAGAGACATTACTTTGCTGACTAAGGTCTGTCTAGTCAAGGCTATGGTTTTTCCTGTGGTCATGTATGGATATGAGAGTTGGCCTGTGAAGAAGGCTGAGTGCCGAAGAATAGATGGATGTGTGTCTGAGTGAACTCCGGGAGTTGGTGATGGACAGGGAGGCCTGGCGTGCTGTGATTCATGGGGTCACAAAGAGTCGGACACGACTGAGCGACTGAACTGAACTGAACACTCATTATAATACACTGAAATTTTTAAATCTGACAATTCCAAGTGTTGGTGAGGCTGTGGAGCAGTAGGAACTCTCGTCCATGGTTAGTGGGAGTGTACCTTGCCACCGGTTTAGGGCACCAGCATTGTCCTCTCTGACCCAGCTCTTCTACTCTAGGTGTACACCCTCAGTAAATGTGTTTGCATGGACACCAGGAGACGTGTGCAAGAATGTTCATAGCAGCACTGTTCATGGAGTCCCAAACTGGGGATAACCCAAGGGCCCATAAACACTACAACAGATTATAGGAGAGATGTCAGTTTTGTAGGAGTTGAAACATATAAAATTTGAGGACCCTCTTTAAGTAGCAAAACACAAAATCACAAATAAAATTTTAGTATGAAAGAAAATGTTTAATTAGAACAAGGATGAGCATTTAAGGAAGAGTTAACATCAACTCTCACAAACTCTCACAAAAAGTGAAAGAGAAGACAGCACCAGTGTAATCCTGATACCAAAGTCAGACAAAAATACCATATGAAAAGGGAAGAAAGTCATCCCTTATGAATGAGATGCAAAAATTCTTAACGAAACAGCAAACTGAATTCAGCAACAACTAAAAGTACTATGCTGCTGCTGTTGCTGCTGCTAAGTCGCTTCAGTCGTGTCTGACTCTGTGCGACCCCATAGACAGCAGCCCACCAGACTCCCCTGTCCCTGGGATTCTCCAGGCAAGAACACTGGAGTGGGTTGCCATTTCCTTCTCCAATGCATGAAAGTGAAAAGTGAAAGCGAAGTCGCTCAGTCATGTCTGACTCTTAGCGATCCCATGGACTGCAGCCTACCAGGCTCCTCCGTCCATGGGATTTTCCAGGCAAGAGTACTGAAGTGGGGTGCCATTGCCTTCTCCGAAAGTACTATACACCATAACAAAGTGAGATTCATCCCAGGAATCCAAGCTTGGTTCAACTTATGAAAAGCAATCTAAGTAACACACTATGTTAAAAGAATTAAGGACAAAAACCACATGATCATCTCAACAGATGCAGAAAAAGAATTTAACAAAATCCAACATTCTTTCATGATAAAAATATTCAGCACCCAGAAACAGAAGGGAAGTTCATCAACCTGATAAAGGGTGTCTTGAGAAATCCACAGATAACTTTATATTCAATGATGAAAGGCTGAAATCTTCCTTCCTAAGATCAGGCACAAGACAGGGGTGTCTTTTCTCCCCACTTTTAGTCAACATCGTATTGGAGCTTCTATCCTGGGCAATTAGGCAAGAAAAAGATGTAAATGGAATGAGAAAATGTAATGTATTACTTTTGCAAATCACACATAAAGATCTGATCTGATCGTGTGGACACATAGCTGGGGCTTCTTCCAGGGCCTTGGAAAGGGTCCATGAAGGTGAAGACTCCCAAAGCTGAAGCTTTGTTAGCCTCACAGTACATCCTACTCTGAATTGCAATGTAATGATATCACATAGTGGAAGGCAATGAAAATGAATACAATGTATATTTATTATACTCAATATAGTTATAGTCAACAACATGGGTGATTCTTTATAACATAATGTTGAAAAAAAGTCAGCACAAGATAATACATATTGTATTTAGTGAGTTGAATAGTGTCTCCCCCAAAATTCATGCCTACCTGGAAACTTAGAATATGCCCTATTTTGGAAATAGGGTCTTGCAGATATAATTAGTTAAGAATCTTGAGATGAAATTATCCTAGATTTAGGGTGGGCCTTAAATCCAATGCTTAGTGTCTTTATAAGAAAAAAGAGAGGTTTGAACACAGAAAGACACAGAGAAGAAGTTCATGTGAAGACAGAGGCAGAAATTGGAGTTATGCTTCTACAAGCCAAGGAATGCCAGGGGGGTCCCCAGGTGGTATAAAGGGAAAAAAGTTTACTCCAGAGAGCCTTTGGAGGAAGCTCAGTCCTTCCAACACCTTGATTTCCTACTTTTGGCCTCTAGAACTGTGAGAGAATAAATTTCTGTTGTTTTAAGCCATCAAGATTGTGATAATTTGTTTCAGTCACCACAGGAAGCTAATACACCTTAAAATTGTGTTTGTAAACACTACTCTTTAGAAATGTGTACTTATTTATGTTACATTACAGCAAAGATAAGGAAGGATGTTATGCCCATAAAGTCAAGAGAGTGATTAACTTTGGGAGGAAGGAAAGAAGACAGAGTTGTCATCTGGAAGGGACAAGATGTTTCTGGGATTATTGACAATGTTCTATTGTCTGGAGATTTGACATGGTTATTTATACTCTAATAATCTGTTGAGCCTCACGTTTATATTTTACCCATTTTTCTTCATACATACTTTCACAATCATAAAGTAAAATACTTACTTAAAAAGGGGGAAAAGGCATAGAGTCCTCTAAACACAAAAGTTAGCATCAGAAACATTCTAAATTGAAAGAGGAGAGGAGTTGCTTCTAAGAAGAAGTGAAGTGAAAGTCGCTCAGTCGTGTCCAACTCTTTGCGACCCCATGGATTCCATGGAAGTCTCCAGGCCAGAACACTGGAATGGGTAGCCTTTCCCTTCTCCACGGGATCTTCCCAACCCAGAGATCTCGAACCCAGGTCTTCTGCATTGCACGCGGATTCTTTACCAACTGAGTTATCAGGGAAGCCTGGATTATTTTAGAAGTAATGAAACACCCTCTTTTTGCCTAATAAACCCGCGAAGCTCAAGATCAGTCCTGGACAGAGAAGAGAGGAGGAGTTGGGCAATTAGGGTCAGGAAAACCTCCGTCCCCGGCCCTTCTCTCCTGGCTTCCCCCAGGGGGCGCTGCTCTCCACTAAAGTCAGCTTCCAGGGACGAGAGCCAGCCCTTACTTTGCTTCCCTAGAGCACCGCTAAGGGAAGACTGAAATGTTCAAACAGAAATGAACCAGGAAGCAAGCCTTGGCAGAGGGATCCAAAGGCAGAGAGGACAGTGAATCTGCACACTCTGGAAGCGGGCGAGAGCCTGTTCTCCAGGCTCTGGATGCCTTCGGTCCATGTACTGCCTCAGCAGTAAAAGGCACTCCTCCCCTAGAGCCCCAACTCCTGGCTCCTGCTTTCCTCCACAAGGGTGACATTTCTCAATTTGCACGTGAGTGCCAGCACACCTTTATACACACAAGTGCAACATGTAAATGCTTATGCACACCTTCATATACCTACACATTTACATACCTCACACATGTACATGAACATAACACACGCACATGTATACACATACACGGACACATACACATACAAATGCTCATGCACAGCCATATGCACACAAAGGCACAACGAATACTCACAGACACACACGCACACATACACAAATAAACACACATACCACTGTTGTCATTCAGTCCCTAGGTCTTGTCTGACTCTTTGCAACTCCATGAACCACAGCATGCCAAGCTCCTCTGTCCTTCACTCTCTCCTGGAGTTTGCTCAAACTCATGTCCATTGAGTTGGTGATACCATCCAACCATCTCATCCTCTGTCACCTCCTCATCCTCTTGACCTCAATCTTTCCCAGCATCAGGGTCTTTTATAATGAGTCAACTCTTTTCATCAGGTGGCCAAAGTATTGGAGCTTCAGCATTAGCATCAGTCCTTCCAATGAATATTCAGGGTTTATTTCCTTTAGGATTGACAGGTTTGATCTCCTTGCTGTCCAGAGGACTCTCAAGAGTCTTCTCCAGCACCATCAGTTCTTCGGTGCTCAGTCTTCTTTATGATCCAACTCTCACATCCATACATGACTACTGGAAAAACCATAGCCTTGACTATACAGACCTTTGTCAGCAAAGTAATGTCTCTGGCTTTTAATATGCTGTCTAAGTTTGTCATAGCTTTTCTCCCAAGGAGCAAGTAAATGTCTTTTAAATTCGTGGCTGCAGTCACTGTCCACAGTGATTTTGGAGTCAAAGAAAATAAAATCTATCACTGTTTCCACTTTTCCCCCATCTATTTGCCATAAAACATGTGTAAATATACTCATCCATCCACATACACATGAAACTTATATACATACATATATAAACCCACATATATACACAAACACACACAACCACATAAACAATCCTACATGCACACATTGCACTTGGTACCCATCTTCCAAGGATTCTACTTCCTATTATTCGGGCCATTGTGCCTTCTTCTTCCACGATGTATTGGGGTTGGCCTGTTTGGCCAATAGTATGTGACAAAATAATAGTATGTGACTTCGGAGGCTAGGTTATAAAAACATAGTGGCTTCTGCCTGTTCCCTCTTTCTCGGGTCACTCCTAGAGGAAGGCAACTGCTGTGTTGTAAAGATACTCAAGCAGGCAGATGAAGAGGCTGACATGGCTAGGAAGTGAGGCCTCCTGCCAACAACCAGCACCAAGTTGCCAGCTGGTGAGTGAGCCCCACTGAGAGGGGATCAGGCCCAGTCAGGCCTTCAGGTGAATATAGACCTGGCTGGTATCTTGACTATACTTTCATGAGAGACTCTGAGCCAGAAATACCCAGCTAATCTTCTCTCAGATTCTCAGTTAACAGAAACTGTGTGAGATAGGTGTTTATTGTCATAAGCTACTAAACTCTGAGGTGATTTTGTTACACAGTAATAGAGCAATAAATAGTGAATGCAGATAAATACACTGCACACACGCATATATTGGCATATTGTTGTTCTTGTTCAGTCGCCCAGTTGTGTCCAACTCTGCGACTCCATGGACTGCAGCATGCCAGACTTCCCGTCCCTCACCAACTCCTGAAGTCTGTCCAAGTTCACGTCCATTGCATCAGTGATGCCGTCCAGCCATCTCATCCTCTGATGCCCTCTTCTCCTTCTGCCTTCGCTCTTTCCCAGCATTAGTGACTTTTCCAATGAATCATCTGTTCGCATCAGATGACCAAAATACTGGAGCTTCGGCTTCAGTTCTTCCAGTGAATATTCAGAGTTGATCTCCCTTAAGATTGACTGATTTGATCTTGATGTCCAAGGGACTCTCGGGAGTCTTCTCCAGCATCAAAATTCGAAGGCATTAAATCTTTGGCGTTCTGCCTTCTTTATGGTCCGGCTCTCACAACCATACATGACCAATGGGAAGATCATAGCCTTGAATATATGGACCTTTGTCAGCAGAGTAATGTCTCTGCTTTTCAACTGTCTAGGTTTGTCTTTGCTTTCCTGCCAAGAAGCAATCGTCTTCTGATTTCACGGCTGCAGTCACCATATGCAGTGATTTTAGAGCCTGAGAAGAGGAAATCTGTCACTGCTTCCACCTTTTCTCCTTCTATTTGCCATGCAGCAATGGGGGTGGATGCCATGACCTTAGTTTTTTTTAATATTTAGTCTCCTTCAGCCTCATCAAGAGGCTTTTTAGTTCCTCTTTGCTTTCTGCCATTGGAGTGGTATCATCTGCATATCTGAGGTGGCTGATGTTTCTCCCGCCTATCTTGACTCCAGCTTGGAACTCATCCAGACTGGCATTTCTCATAATGTGCTCAGCATGTAGGTTAAACAAACAGGATGATGGCGAGCAGCCCTGACATACTCCTTTCTCAATCTTGAACCAATCAGTTGTTCCATACAAAGTTCTAACTCTTGCTTCTTGACCTGCAAACAGGTTTCTCAGGAGACAGGTAAGATGGTCTTTCCTAGAGAGATGGGAATACCAGACCATGTTGGCACATACACATACAGATATACACAAATGTCTTCTCCCACATACACACAGGTCTCCATATACATAAAAACATGTATATGGTACACATTTATACATTTTACACACACACATGCTCTGAGAAGCCCTCCTGCTTTTTTTGGGCTGCACTGGGTCTTTGTTGCTTTCCGGGGGCTATTCTGTGTTGTGGTGCTCAGGCTTCTCATCCCAGGGGCTTCTCTTGTTGCAGAGCATGAGCTCTAGACATGCAGGCTTCAGTAGCTGTGACTCGCAGGCACAGGCTCAGCGGCTGTGATGCATGGGCTTAATTGCTCCGTGGTATGTGGGATCTTCCTTGACCAGGGATCGAACCAGTGTCCCCTACACTGGCAGGCAGATTCTAAACCACTGCACTGCTAGGGGAGTTTCTGAGAAGCCCCTCTTCAAGAGTCTTTGGGCTATTCATCATCCAGATACCCTCCTAATTCTGATCCAACTCTGAGAAGCTGCCTCTTTTTCAGGAGATCCCCATCAGATATGATCATGGCCTTGAGGCAAGACCCTGTTCCCTGACGAAGGGCATGGCTTGGGTCTTGCAGACCCCAACACAATGGCAGTATCTCCCGCTGGGATAGCCAAGCGGATATCAGCGGCCCATGTGTCACTCACCGCCTCTCAGCCAAACTGCCCCACAGACGGGGAGCTCCTAGGAGCCTCCAAAGCTGAGGCCAGCTTCAGTCTAGCTTTGGTGCAGCGCATTCAGGGCTCCTCTCCCCATCAGCGTGAAAGTGAAAGTGTTAGTCACTAAGTTGGGTCTGACTCTTTGTGAGTCCCACAGACTGTAGCCCACCAGGCTCCTCTGTTCACGGAATTCTCCAGGCAAGAGTACTGAGTGGATAGCCATTTCCTTCTCCAGGGGGTCTTCCCCACCCAGGGATTGAACCTGACTCTCCTGTGTTGCAGGCAGATACTTTACCATCTGAGCTACCAGGGACGGAGGCAGTCTCTGTTCTCCTGGATGAGCTTGGATCTCTCACTGCTTCTCCCTGATGAGCTGTGAAGCCGAACTCCTGAGTTCTGCTCCTGATTCTCCACCACACCAGGCCTGCCCTTCTTGGTTTCCAGTTTGTTCACCCACTAATGGGGCTTGGACTGAGGCCTGAGAATCCCAGGGAGGGTGAAGCTGAAGTGAAGCAGAAATCGACTCACCATGTATTCTTACAACAAGAGGCTGTTTTCACGGGATCATTTCAATTCATGTTCACAGTCACCGCCACGAGGTACCCAGTGAACAGATGAGAACACTGAGGCAGAGAAGTTTCATAGCGGTCTCCGGACCCAAAGTCCCTTTCATTTATTCAACAAATATTATGGAACATTCATTCACTCAGGCAGGTAGACATTGTGGATGAACCAATGAAACAAACATGTCCTCTGCCCTCTTGGGACTCCAGTGGAGACATAGAAAAAAACAAACATGGAAACAAAGGAATTAGTCATTATAAATAGTGACTCGTGTCTAAGGAAATGAAATAATAATGGATTATAGGGAGAAGAAATATTCAAGGGCTTCTCTGAGAAGGTGGGCTCTACACGGAAACAAAGAGGATGGAGGATGGGAGGTCACTTTTGAGAAGAGCTCAGATGTTCAAAGAATGGAGAGGAGGCTGCTGAGGCTGGAACACAGAGTAGGAGAGAAGAGAACTGTCTGGAGAGGAAGGCAAAGCTAGACACAGCCGGCCTTGCAGGGTTTAGCGTTTATTGGAAAGTGTAATGGAGAGCCATGGAGGAATAGTAAAACCCAAGAGTGACGAGCTTCAAGTTGAATTTTAGAAAGCTCCCCTGGGGCTTATTAAGAGCTTTTAAGGAAGTAAGAGTATACTCACTGAGAACATACAGTGTATCAGACCCTATTCTAGGCTCTCGCACCACACTGCAAGTTGTCAGCTACTCCAAGCAACCAGCTAAGATGCAAGTTCAATAACAGGTTTTTAAAAATTAATTAATTTGCTTGTTTATTTCTTTGCTCCGGCTCTTAGCTACAGCACCTGGGATGTTCCTTCTTCACTGCCGCCTGTGGGATCCTTAGTTGCTTCATGGGAACTCTGTTTCCCGCGCATAGAATCTAGTTCCCGACTCGGAGCCACCTCCAGACCAACCCCCGCCGCGCCTGGCCCAGGGTTTCAGTACTGGGGACAGCAAGGACTGCCCCGGGTTGCCTGCTTTACCTGTAAGCCCTGGGACCTCCACCTCAAAGGCCCAACTCCCCTCCCCAAGCCCCTCCTGTTGCCACCTTAAGGTTCCCTCTCTTTCATTTTTAATTTTTTCTTTTTTTGTAATTACTTTCAATCTATGTCAATGGGTACTGGTTTTCCATTTACAGTGGCAAGGCTTCTTTTTAAAATCATTTTACTTAGATAAAAAACATGAATCAACTTAAAAGAGAAAGCCAAGAAGATAAGTTTGGGAAAAGTTGTTTTAAGCTATAGTGCTTCCATTTTGTTAAACTAAATTTAAGAGTGACTTGTAAATAATAACTTTATGGAGATATAATCTACCCATTTAAATAGTTTTACTATATTCATGAAGTTGTGCAACCATCACTACAATCAATTTTGTAACATTGTCATCATCCTTTTCTTGAAGGAACCCTTAACTTTTAGCAGTTACTACCCATTCTCTTCTCTCAGCCCCCATCCTCCAGCCCTACGCACCTACCAACTGACTTTCTGTCTCTTTGGATTTGCTTTTGCTGGACATTTTATGTAAATGGAATCCCACAGTATGCAACCTTTTGTGATTGGCTTTTTTTTTTTTTAAACTTAGCATAATGGTTTCAAGGTTCATCCACGTTGTAGCATGTGTCAGAACTTCATTTCTTTTTATTAATGAATAATATTCCATTATGTGGATATACCACATTTTATTTGTCCATTCATCAGTTGATGGGCAGTTAGGTTTCCACTGACTTCCCTGGTGACTCAGACAGTAAAGCGTCTGTATACAATGCGGGAGACCAGGGTTCGATCCCTGGGTCGGCAAGTTCCCTGGAGAAGGAAAAGACAACCCACTCCAGTACTCTTACCTAGAAAATCCCATGGACGGAGGAGCCTGGGGTCCATGGGGACACAAAGAGTTGGACACGATTGAGTGACTTCACTTTCACTTTAGGTTTCCATTTGGGGGCTATTATGAGTAATGCTGCTGTGAACATTCATGTAGAAGTTTCTATGTGGACATAATGCTCTCATTTCTCTTGTGGGTGTACTTAGGAGGGGGATTGCTGGATTATACAGTAACTCTTGTGTTTAATCTTTTGATGAAGCACCAGACTGTTTTCCACAGCAGCTGCACCCCTTTACATTCCCACCAGCAATGTATAAAGCTTCCGATTTCTCCATATCCTCCCTGGCACTTGTTATTATCTGCCTTTTTGCTTCTTGCCACCCGTTTGGATGTGAAGCGGTATGTCATCATGGGTGTGATTTGCAGTTCCCTGATGGTGAATGATATTAGCATCTTTTCATGTGCATATTAGCCATTTGAATATTTTCTTTGGAGAGATGTCTGTTCAGCTTCTCTCCCTGTTTTAAAACTGGATTGTCTTTTTATTGAGGTCTTCACCTTTCTGTATCAGTGTTAGAATCTGCTTGTGAACTGGAGAAGGAGAGAGAGTCAGGATAGAAAGAAATTTAAAAAATGGCTTCTCCTCCACCCCACATCATCTGCCTGGACTGAAGAGGGTCTGTGTAGTAGAAAGTTCATGCCACACATTGTGTAGTTGGATGTACTGTGGCTTTGAGAAAAAGAACCTGGACTTGCCAGTCCTACCTGTATGAAACCAAGTTCTATGTCTTTATTCTTCCAAGGACTCAAGAACTCTTCCCAGCTCTCCTCCCAGGAAGCAGCTTAATTTCTCCCCCTATCCCTACCCTGTTGTTTTTGGTTGTTTTCCTTGTCTGTCTATTCAGGTTTTGTAGCCATCTGGGGCTCTGCTCATCTGTCCATCCACAGGTCTACAGGCAGTTTGTCCAAAGACTGCTCTTACCTGCAAGTCTGTGCCAAGGGTGAGTGAGACCCAGAGGATGAAGAGACAAAGGATGGATGTGAAGGGAAAGCACAGATGGGGGGATGGGGAGGCGGTCTGGGAGTAACAGTGGAGAACGTGCTTCTCTTGTGCCACCTGGACCTTTGGAAGGCTTTTGACCACTGTCTCTGCTGATTTCATTCTTGTGCCCTTAGAGGGACAGAGCCAGGTGGAAGTGCAGCTGGCCAAACCCAACAAGAGGTCATCAACCTGATCATCTAATACTGGCAAGGTGTGCCCCAGCAGCTGGTGCCTCAAGGAGAGACCGAAAGAGCTAGAGGAGGGAGGCTGGACCTGTTAGCTATAGAGGTAGGGAGGGAACTGCGAACTTAAGAGTAAAAGCTCCTTTCCTAGGTTTCTCATCATATCCATCCCTGGAGCCTCACCTGCCCAGACCCTGGGCGAGACGGGGTAGTGTTCTCCCAGCCTTCACAGGGCAGCGTGGACTCCTTACAGAAGCATGGTAGAGGCAACTAGAAGTCCCTGGAAAAGGCCTGCATCCATCTCCTTGGGACTAGCCCAGTCTGCAGTGCTGTGCAAGTGCTTCAGAGCCAGAAACCATGAAGTCCCCAGCCAGAACCTCTCCCCCACACCATGCGCATATCCTGGACTCAGAATTGGGGACTGGGCAGCTCTGAGTGTATAGCAAATAGAAGACACGAAAGATGGGCGTGGAGAGTGGGGGACGACCCTTCTTGGAAGCAGAGTTTCATGTTGCAGGGTTCAGAAGGGAGCTCTGCTTTGAGTCTGAATTACTACTACTGATAACCATTGTGTCTAGTGTGTAAGTAATGCTTAGTGTTTTCAAAACACTCTTTACATCCTCAGCCTCATTTGCTTCTCACAGCATCACTATTAATTTGCCATGTGATCACGTATTACATGTCAAGCACTGTGCTGAGAAACTTAAATGCACTACTTCCCGTCACTCTCGCAACAACCCCATGAGGTCAGTCATTTCATGGATGAGAAAACTGAAGCTGGGAAAGCTCAAGTTTTCCAGGATCACAGAGCTATTCAATACTAAGAACAGGGACTCAAACACTGAGGTGGACAGAAAGCAAACTCCTGTACCCCAGCCAGTCTCCAGTGCCCTAAGGTCCCGATGCACTTCGGGGAAGGTGGAAATTCTAGTCACACCCTGGCTTCGGGGCTGGGCCCATCAGGACTGTTCTAAGTGTCAACTCATTTCATCCTTCCACCATGATGTTACTTGAGATGTGAAGACTCAGAAGATGGAGCGCATGCCCAGCTCCCTGCCCCAGAGTCCTACTCAAGGGATGAGCCGGTAGGCTTTCCCACCAAAACCACCAGGCTAAGGGTGGGAAGGGCCGTGCTCTGTCCGCGCTGTAGACAGGGCACTGGGAAGGGGATGAGGGTTAGGGCTGCAGGTAGGAGCCGTCAGAAATCCAGTGAACAGAATGAGGAGAAGGTTTTCAGTCAGGGGCAACTCTGTGAGCCATTAGTGATGTTTGCGAAGGGAGAGGTTGGGGAAGCCTGACAGCCATTTGCGGCTGTTCCCTATGGTGAGGTTCACTCAGGGATTTTGAAATTCTTCATTTGAGCCTCCTGTCTTTTCCTCTGAACTCCTTGACCATTTTATCTTCACCCTTGACTCCGGGTTTCCCTCCCCTCAGACCCCAGGGACCAGGGTGAACTGGGAGCAAGATGAACTCAGAGGTGGTTTTGGGTAGAGGTTCTGAACCAAGAGATGACCAACCCCACCCACGGCCTCCCTGCAGGTGAGGGCCTAACCTTGTCAGGAAGGTTGAGCCCACCAAGAGCCCATTTAAAGAGGGAGGCAGGGGGCAGGAGGGGGTGAGTGTTGGTGATAAAGACAGGACTCCACTGAGCCTGATGGAGAGCTTTCTGAAAGAGAGGGCCTGAGGATGAGAAAGAATAGCACTTTCAGTACAGACAGAGCCAGCCCAGTCCTGGTTCTGCCGCTGCCAGCCGTGACCTGGGACCCATTGTCTAAACTCTTCACGTCCCTTCCCCTCCCCACTAAAGGGCGCCCCGTGTTCTTGGTCTCACACACCTTCACAGAGATTTCATCAACCGTGGGATGCTGGGGCTCTGGGCCTCCAACAGCCCCGGGCTCTGTAAGATCAAGCATAGGAACAGAGCTTAAAGCGCCTGCAGAAATCTACTGCAGAGCTTTCCTAAATTAAAAAATACAGATACATACAGGTTCTGCTTTTCTAAGAAAATCTTGAGTATGACATGACCCTAATCCTCCCCTCCTTCCATAAATATTGTGTGAATATACCAGAAGTTTTTGTCCCTAAATGGGAGAGAAGGACCCAGAGCCCCTTGCATTCAGCCTCCCCCTTGCTCTCCTCTGTGGTGTGGAGGAAGTCCACTGAGCAAGGCTTTCAGAGATCTTCCTGGGACCCCTGAGTTCTCTGGAGCCCAGATATCTGCCCATCTAGCAGGTATCCATCCATCTTCATAGCTGAGAAACTGACAGGGCAAGCATGGGGCTGGGCCAACCCAAGTCCCAGCCTTCCCCCGCACTGCCGCACCCTTCCCCGAAAAGACCCCTCAGTAGAGGCTGGGCTGCTTCACACCTGAGATATCTTCACACTAAGCACAGCCTGAGAAGGTGACTATTTAAACTTTGACTTAAAGGACACAAGGCAATAGCCCTTGTGTGTACTGAAAGAATGGCACTTTCAGTAGAGAGTGGAGATTTGGAAGAAGAGTCCCTAAGCCAGGGAGAAATGCAAGTATGGTTGCCCTTAGGTTTGTGATGAAGGTAGCCCTGTTAGGGCAACAGCTTGACCTGAGGCCCAGAGCTACTCAGGGTTTATAACCCACAGTCAGCATTTGGGTTTTATTCACAATACAGTGTGAAATTGTCAGGGGATTTCAAAGGAAAGCCATAGGAAAATGCAAGCATTTTCTAAAAATACATTGACGCTGATGGAAAATAGCTTATAAATAGATAAGAGTAGGGACAAGTAGACCTGTCTGGGGCTAGTGAATTATCCAGGTGGAATCTATTGGTACCTTGGCAGCATTGCTGGGTATCTCCTAGCTGGGCTCCATCCGGAGGCAGCCGGCCCCTCCCCTTTTCAAAGACACTGATCTCCATTCCCGTCACCATGGCAGCCGGGCCTCTTTAGCTTGATTGGCTGCTGCGCCTCATCAGTGGTACTGAGACGGACCCCGTGGCGCACACTGGTCACCATGGTTCCATCAAGTTGGTAAGCAAGGAGCTGCCAGTCTCCTCCGGGCTCAGGGGATCGACCAGCCGTGTGTCTAATGGAAAGTCCCCAGAAGGAAATGGGATTAGAGACGGGGACAAGGTAAGTGCCTGCAGCCTGACAGTTCCTGAGTCACTAGTCTTAGAGCTTATTCAGATCAAGGCTACTATTGAGACTTGTTCTGAACTTGCTCGGGGGTGAGGTGGGCGAAGGAGGAAGTGGCAACACCTGCCTCATGCATTCATTGAAAATCCCTAGTTTCTTCCCATTTTAGGATGTCTTTGAGCTCTTTCCTACTCTGAGTCACAACGTTGCAGCTGATTAAAGCCTCAAGGGAAGACTCCCACCCCCACACGTTCCCTAGTGCTTTCAAGAAGCAGTTTCAGGCTGACCCAAATTTGGATTAATCATGCCGATTTTCAAGCAAACTCTTTCTACAGATTTGTCTGGAGGCAGGAAGTGGGCTTTAGAATTGACCAGAGTCTCTGAGGTGAGAGAAGTGGGATCTGAACACAGGGCATGGGATATGGAGAGCACAGCCCCTGTTTGCACTGAAGGCCTAGTTTCAGATCACTCCCTCCTCCCACAGACCATTTCTGAGGTGGGTAAAAGGCAAGGTAGAATAGTAGCTGGAATAGCTGCCATCCGCACCCACACCCCTCCTTTTGTGGAAGGAAAGTCTTCCCTCTAGACCCCAAGAAATCACACAGAGAATAACACGGCCAAGGCTTTCTACATTCAGTGGGTTGATATCTATGACCAGTTTGCCCCTGAGAGTGGGGAGATCAGCCCAACCAAACTCAGGCTGTCCCATGCCTCGGGCTTTATAGTTTCTGAAAGCACTTACATACTCAGTTCATTCAAGCCTCACAAACGGGAGCACGCTGGAAAGCATCAAGCCCACTGTTTCACTCTGTTCAGGTTTCTATGCCAAAACACCATAAACTTGGTGGCTTATAAACAATGGAAAGGTATTTCTCACAGTTCTAGAGGCTGTGAAGACTAAGCTTAAGGCACCGGCAGATCAGGTGACTGGTAAGGGCCTGCCTCCCGGTTCATAGAGGGCTCCATCTTGCTATAGCCTCACAGAGTAGAAGGGCAAGGGGTCTTTCTAGGGTCTCTTTTATAAGGGCACTAATTGCATTCATGAGATCTTGACCCTCAGGACCTAATCACCTCCCAAAGGCCTCACTTTCAAATACTATCGCCTTTGGGGTCAGGACTTCAGACCATAGAACTCGCCCACTTACACAGCCCAGAGAAACTGAGGCACTCCTCTGGTGGTTGGTGCTGTTGCTCAGTCGCTTGGTCACGTCCAACCCTTTGCGACTCCATGGGCTGCAGCACTCCAGGCTTCCTTGTCCTTCACCGTCTCCCAGAATTTGCTCAAACTCACGTCCGTTGAGTCGATGATGCCATCCAACCTTCTCATCCTCTGTTGCCCCCTTCTCCTCTTGACCTCAATCTTTCCCAGTATTAGGGTCTTTTCCACTGAGTGGGCTTTGCATCAGGGGACCAAAGTATTGGAGCTTCAGCTTCAGCATCAGTCCTTCCAGTGAATATTCAGGATTGATTTCCTTTAGGATTGGCTGGTTTGATCTCCTTGCAGTCCAAGGGACTCTCTGTAATACAGGCTTAAACATGCTGCCAACCATGTCCTCTCCTCTTATCCTCGCATCTAAGGACATAGCTAAACATAACCCTCAGCCTATGTCTCTATATCTAGTTCTTATTAACTAGGTTGACTCCAATCACCCACCTTGCTTTTTCCCATCATGCATTCACTGTGCCTGTCCACTGTAGTGCATGGTTCCTGCCTCAAGGCAGTTGAAGGCTAGTCAGGGAAGAGAGTCATAGATACAACATATTCATACAACAGCTGTGTAGCTGACCCCGTAGAAGCTCTGTTTCCTGTCCCCTGGCCTCTGTGCTCACATGTAGGTGCAGGTGGAGGGTGTCTGCGTGTGCTGACAGCCTCCCCCCTCAAGTCATGGGACTCTTCTCATCTAGTGGATTTTCTGGAAAGCCTGGGGAAGTTGCCTACCTATGCTCAAGATAGGCTTGAAATATTTGGGGATTAACACCCTCTGGGGCTGCCCTCAACCAATTAAGGACTTAATTTAGTGGATAAATGTTCCAGTATATCCTTCCCTTGGTGGGAGTTGATCTGAAATAAGTTCTACACAGATCCTCAGGGGTCCCCAGTACGGTTCACTCCAGTTGCTCACTGTGATGATTAATTTTCTGTGTCAATTTGACTGGGCTAAGGGATGCCCAGACAGTTAGGAAAACGTTATTTCTAAGTGTGCCTGTGAAAGTGTCTCTGGAAGAGATTAGAATTTGAGATCAGTAGATTGAGTAAAGAATGCCAATGCAGGGGATTGAAGTTCAATTCCCGGTCAGGGAACTAAGATCCCACAAGCCTTGAGACAACTAAGCCTGTGCCTGGCAACTAGAGAGTCCTAGTGTTGCAACTACTGAGCCCGCATGCTCTAGAGCCCATGGCCTGCAACAAGAGAAGCCTGAGCCCAGCAACGAAGACCCTGTACAGTCAAAAAAGAGAGAAAAGGTAAAGAAGACCACCCACGCAGGGAGGCATCATCCAGTTCACAGAGGATCTTAATAGAATAAAAAGATGGGGGAAGGGCAAATTTTCTCTCTCTGCTTGAGCTAAGATGTCCATTTTCTCCTGTTCCTGTACATCATAGTAAAGAATACTAGTTCCTACACAAAGGGCAGAAGAAAATCATCAGAGGTTTTAAGGAAATGAGTAGAATGATGATATAAAAATTTTAAAAGACTATCCTAGCACAGTTGGAGAATGTACTGAGAGAGGGCAAGCATAGAATAGATAGATCTGCTAGGAAGTATTGTTTCAGCTCAAGGGATGCTCTGGAGGCTTGGACTGGGCAACTGTACAAGGCTGAGCACCTCTAGCTGGCCATGAACTCTACGCAGAGGAGCTTGAGCCTCAGGGGGAATCCAGACCCGCTCACTCACCAAGGGAACAGCTTCTGACTCCTGTCACCATGGCAACCGTGCTTCCTTCGCCCAGATCGGTTGCTAGGGTAACATATCAGCACTGAGTGACTGAGCCCGGTGATAAGAACTGGTTACCATGGTGTAAGGTCTGCAAACAAGAATCTGCTGTTCTCCAGGTGAGGGTTCTTGACTGGGTCTAAAACAAAGGGAAAATCAAGGGGCTGGAGAGAAGATCAAACACAGAAGCCAAGGTGAGGCCAGTTTGTGGGGCAGGTGCTGACTCACTGTGCCTCAGGGCTCGCACAAATCAGGACTGTTATTAGAGCCTGTTCTTTATTGGGGGAGGAGGAATTTACATTTTAGAGGGGGGGTGATATAGCACATATACACACAAATTGGGAACTATTTCCTGCTCCAAGCAAAACTTTGCAGCTAATTGAAGCATTTCTGTCCTCCCCCCCAGCCACCTTGCTAGCTACAGGGGCAGTTCTAGGACAGCCTGTTTTTGAAATTTTTAAGTCATATGAAGCATGTTCTCAGGCCACATTGAAATTTAAAAATAAATAAATAGCCAAAAAAACCTTTAAAAAACCCCTATAGCAACATCCTTCTAAATAATCCATGGGTCCAAGAAGTCACAAGAAAAATTAGAAAATATTAATCATTGTTAAATGTTAATGAGAGTCAAAACATGAAAAACTAATGCTTAAAGGGAAATGTATAGATCCACATGCCTTTATTGCAAATAAGAAAACATTTAAATCAGTGATCTAAGCTACCAACTCAAGAAGTTAGGAAACAATAAGTGAAACTCAACAAAATAGAAGGAAATAATAATAAAGAGTGGATATCAATAAAATGGGCAAACCACAGAGAAAAAGCAATAAGACCCAAAGTCAGTTCTTTAAAATGATCAGTAATATTTATCTCTAGCTACACTGATGAATAAAAAGACAGAAAAATGCAAAGTTTCAAAATCAGGAATTTAAAAAGTGAAATCACTTCAAATTTCTACAGCTATTTAAAGGATAATAAAGAAATATGAATATCTTTTATGCTAACAAATGTGATAGCTTAAATGTTGTGAATAAATTTTTTGAAAAATTCAAGTTTCCAAAAAAGATGTGAAAAGAATAGAATATCTGAATAGCTAAAGAAATTAAAATTGTAATAAAACTTACTCACAAAGAAATTCTAACTCCATACACTCAGAAAAATAATATCAATCATAGAGAAACTCTGCTGGAGAGGGTGTGGAGAAGCCACCTACACTGTTGGTGGGAATGTAAATTGGAACAGCCACTATGGAGGACAGTATGGAGGTTCCTTACAATATTAAAAATAGAGCTACCACGCGTGCACACGTGCTAAGTAGCTTCATTCATGTCTGGCTCTGCAACATTATGGACTGTAGCCTGCCAGGCTCTTCTGTCCATGGGTTTCTCCAGGCAAGAATACTGGAGTAGGTTGCTATGTTCTCCTCCAGAGGATCTTCCCGACCCAGGGACTGAACCTGCATCTCAAGTCTACTGCATTAGCAGGCAGTTGTTTTTTGTTTTACCACCAGAGCCACCTGGGAAGCCCAGAGCTACCATATGACCCTGCAGTTCCATTCCTGGGCATAAGAAAACATGATCCAAAATGATACATGCATCCCAGTGTTCATTGCAGCACTGTTTACAATAACCAAGGCATGGAAGCAACCTACATGTCCACTGACAGAGGAATGGATAGAGAAGAGGTGGTGCATATACACAATGGACTATTAGTCATAAAAAAGAATGAAATAATGCCATTTGCAGCAACATGGATAGACCTAGAGATTGTCATACTGAGTGAAGTAAGTCAGAGAGAGAAGGAGAAATATCGTGTGACCCCTCTCATGTGTGGAATCTAAAAAAAAAATGATTCAAATATACTTACTTAAAAAACAGAAAGAGACTCACAGACTTGGAAAACAAACATGGCTGCCAGGGGGAAGGGTTGGGGTGGAGGAATAGTTAGGGAGTTTGGGGTGGACATATACACACTGCTGTATTTAAAATGAATAACCAGCAAGGACCTACCGTGTAATACATGGGACTCTGCTTAATGTTATATGGCACCTGAACAGGAGAGGGATTTGGGGGAGAATGGATACATGTATATGTATAGCTGAGTCCTTTCTCTCTGTTCACCTAAAACTGTCACAACATTGTTAATCGGCTATACCCCAATACAGAATTTAAAGAATAAAATAATTTGTATCCAGATCATGTCATCTGTCAATAAAGATAATTTTAATTTTTCTTTCAAAAAAAATCATACTGAAACTCTTTCAGAGCATAACAAAAGAAAGAATGCTTTCTGATTGATTTTATGTGGTCTGCCAAACATTTGGAAGAAAACATAGAAGAAAATCTTTCTGAGTATGGGGTAGGCAAACATTTCCAAGAACAAAAAAAAAGCTTTAGCCAAAAAAGATAAACTTAATAAATTGAATTTCCTCAAAATTAAACATTTTGCTCTTCAAAAAAAAAAGCACTGTTAAAAAATTAAAATGCCATGCTCAGAGTTGGAGAAAATATTCACAAACCATTCATCTGTTAAAGGAGTTGTATCTGGAAATATTGGGGATTCCCAGTTGGCTCTGTGATAAAGAATCTGCCTGCCAGTGCAGGATGATGCAGGAGACATGAGTTTGATCCCTGGGTTGGGAAGATGTCCCTGGAGAAAGAAATGGCAACACACTCCAATATTCTTGCCTGGAAAATTCCATGGACAGATTAGCCTGGTGGGCTACACAGTCCATGGGGTTGCAGAGTCAGATGTAACTGAGCACACACACATCTGAAAGTATTAAAGAATTGTGTTAATTAGGGAATAGTAAATATTTTTAGACATTGTGTTGATTTCCAAATGCTGGTGTAACAAATCACAGCAAATCAAACTTAGTGCCCCAAAACAATTTTGTTATATTTCTGGAAGTCAGAAGTCTAAAATTAAAATGTCTGAACTTCCTGGTGGTCCAGGTGTTAAGATTCTACCTGCCAATGCAAGGGACACCAGTTCGATGCTTGGTCTGGGAAGATTCCACATGTCACGGGGCAATGAAGCCCATGTGCCACAACTACTGAAGTCCACATGCCTAGAGCCAGTGCTCCACAACAAGAGAAGCTGCCACTGTGAGAAACGGCACTGCAACGAGAAAGTAACCCCACTCTCCGCAACGAGACAAAGCCCACGAGAAGTAACCAAGACCCAGCAGAGCCACAGATAAATAAATAAATATTTTTAAAGATAAATAAAATGTCAGCAGGTCTCTGCTCCTTCTGGAGGTTTAAAGGGAGAAAACACATCCTTACCTTTTCAATTCTAGAGACTGTTTGCATTCTTTGGCTTGTGGCCCCTTCCTTGAATCACTCCAACCCCTAGCTTCCAATATTATATCCTCCACTACTGACTCTAACCCTCCTGCTTCTCTCTGTGAAGACCTTTGTGATGATGTTGCACACACTCAGAAAATCCAGCATATTCTCCCCATTTGAAGTGAACCATTAATTCTAAAAGATGTATATTGAATTATTTAGGAGTGAAATGTCATGGTGTCTGTAAATTACTCTTAAATACTTCAGAAGCAATTGTGACAAAATCTTAATAACTCTTAAGTCTGGGTGATAAGAATATTCATGCTTCATGTTTATTAATTTGAGTCTTCTCATTTTTAATATTTGAAAACTTTCATAATAAAATTTTAAGCTTAATGAAAAAGATATTTAAATGTCTAGAGCTTAGGAAGCTCACATATTAGCCTGTAACTAAGAAAGTGTGGAAGCTGTGGATCATTTAGTTACTTCAGTAGTTAGTTATTGCAATAGCTCTGTTAAATTGGGTACAGTGATTTGAACCAGGATGATGGCAGTGGATGTGGAGAAGATAGTTGTGCATATACTTAGCAGGTCAAACCCATGATGGTTGGAGATTTTAAGGTAGGTAAGGATGAAGTAAGTATCAGGAAAATCAAAATAGACTAGATTCATTGAATGCCAGCTATCCAGTTGCTGTACATATTTAACCCTCACAACAAATCCATGAGGCAGGTGCATTTCACACCAGCATTTTACATGCAAGCCCTCTCTCCAACCTTGGGACTGGGAGTAGAGGCAGTAATCCTTGGGATCTGTTTTATTAAGAGAGGAGTGGGCTCCTAGGAGTAGGTTTGGGTGGCCGTGGGGCCGGTAGAAGTAGGGGCTCGGTAGGCGTAGGCAGGGGCAGGGCCCGCCAGCGATTGGCCCAGCTGCCAAGGCGGGGGTGGGGGTTGTGCAGATTCAGTCTGGGTAGCCAGCGGGTGGAAATCGACAGCCCTGCGCAGTCCCTCCGGTAGCTGTCTGCCATCTCTTCGACTTAGGTGGGGAATCAGCGCAGCAAGCCCGGGAGGATGCAGCGCCCGCTGTGGCTCGGGGGCTTCCGGGGGCTCTGGCTGCTCGTCTGCTTCCTGCTGCTGAACAGCCGCCTGGGGGGCTCCAGCGACGTTAGTGGTCACGGTCAGGAGGAAACCTGGGGTGGGGTGCGGGCAGGGCCAGAGAGCGGTTCTGAGTGAAGTGGGTCTGGGGACCTCAAGGTTAGGAACTTCGGAGGAAAACAATGTGTTTGGGGAGTAAGAAAAGAAAAGTGCGCGGAAGGACGCGCAGGCTTGGAGTGGGGCTCGTTGTATGGGATCTGGACCTAAGAGAAGCCGACTCGGGAAGATTGGGAATTAGGAAGAAGGACGTAAAAACACAGGGGCACAGAGAAGTAAAACTGGCAAGTGCGGCCACAAGAGAAGCAAGACTTGCCAAGGAGCGGGGGAAGAGATGCCTATGGCTCAGGGATAGTCAGGGGCCAGGATCTCTGGACAGTAGGAGCAGGGACCCCGGGTATCCGGGCCCTGGGAGAAGACTGGGCCGAGGGATGAACCAAGGCTTCTTTGTAAGCCCCTGGAGCCTGGTGTTTGCGATCCAGTTTCCGGGAAGAATGGGAGCGCTAGGCTGGGGGAAAAGAGGATGAGGCAGAAACGGTCCATGTTCTTCCTCCCCCTTCACTGCGCCATCCGAGTAGACCATCGCTGACTCACATTTGAGCAGCGGGAGACCGAGTGCGCAGACTCGAGGATTCCAGCACCCGGAGCTTCGGGCAGACGCCGCAAACTCCTAGGCTGGCGCCAGCTCTGCTCGCCCGATTCTTGGGTTTAGAGGCCAGTGCAGAGGACTCACGAAAGCCTGTAGGAGGAGGCCATGGGGGTGAGGGTGGGGAGAGGGTAGGACCCTCAAGCTTCTTAGAGATGCCTAGCTCTCTTTACAGCTCAGAGCCTGCTCCATGCCAGGATTTGGCCACCGCTCAGCACCGCGGACAGCGCCAGGTGCCCCTGTAGGTTTGACTGAGGGTGTCCGGATCACCACTTTTCCTGCCAGTTCTGGGAGCGCTGCCCCAGAGTACGATCTCTCCTTCCAGAAGTTATTTTCCTTCTCAGTGTGACGTTTTCCTCCTTCTCAAAGCCAGGGAAATAATAGAATCCATTTAAATGGGGAGGAGAATTTGCTTTCCATAATGACTCATGGTAATTCCACCATCAGAAACAAACAACACCACCCGCCCCCCCCCCAAAAAAAAACCCACGAAGAAACAAACAAACAAACAACAACAACAAAAAAAACAGACTCAAACCTTACCCCATCTACTTGGAATGAGAAAAATGTGTATAGCATTAGGGATTATCTCTGTCCCCCTTGCCTTCCCTTATGCCCAGTGGCAAATTTTAGCCTTCAGGACAAGGATCCAGACACTCAAAACCTATGCATACCAATACTTTCTTCCTCTAAAGATTTCAGGACTCCTCTCCAGTCCTCATGCATGTGTGCTCATGCATGCTCACACACTCAGTTGTGTCCAACTCTTTGCAACACCATGGATTATAGCCCACCAGGCTCCTCTGTCCATGGAATTATGCAGGCAAGAATACTGGAGTAGGTTGCCATTTCCTCCTCCAGGGGGTCTTCCTGACCCAGGGATGAAATGATTCTTTACCACTGAGCCACACTCCAGTCCCCTTCAATCCCCTCCAGGCTTTAAAGCCTTCCCTAAATGCAATTCCCCTGCTTTCCATGCCCTACCTGTTCACCTGATTATCCATATATGTGTGTGGCTTTTTGAGTATCTGCTTACCTCACCCTCCACGGGCTGCTCTTTGCCTGTAAGCTTGGCTCTTATCTGGAAGTTGGTACCAAAAGTGAATGAGGTGGCAGGGGTTAACAAACAGGGAAGGTGGCGATGGGGGGGGGGGGGAATAAAAAGGAGGACCTGAAANGTGTGTGGCTTTTTGAGTATCTGCTTACCTCACCCTCCACGGGCTGCTCTTTGCCTGTAAGCTTGGCTCTTATCTGGAAGTTGGTACCAAAAGTGAATGAGGTGGCAGGGGTTAACAAACAGGGAAGGTGGCGAGGGGGGGGGGGGGGAATAAAAAGGAGGACCTGAAAGGAGGAGGGGGTCAGGTGAGGGGGACACGGAGCATTGAACCCAAGGGTGATAGTGGAAAGAAGCTGCTTTATTTCAACTGGAATTTGGAAGGCTTCTAGTCAAGCTCCTTTCTCACACCACTTTTTTGCCCTCAGATGGTCAGAGTCAAGTGGGAGTGGGGCAGCTCTGGTCCTTCCCAGGATTTACCAGCCCGATCTTCAAGCACTTGCAAGTTTTACTCCAGCAGATTATGCCCCACGGTGAGTAAGAGCTAGAGAAGAAAGGCTGGGGCTTTGTCACATACAGAGGTATAGTGAAGGACTTTTGATCTGAGAACAGGCTTTCTCCCCCGCTAATGTCTCTACTACTTGACTCTTTCTGCCATGTTCACCTCATGGAGAATGGGGAGAGACCAGAATGGGGATGGACCTGGAAAGGCAGGCTGTTTGCCCTCAAACCCCTGGAAGGGCCCAGCACAGGCTTCTAGAAGAATCCCCTGGAAAAGGTCAGCATCTAACTCCTTGAGACTAGCCCCAACTCCAGGCACTAGCAGATTTTTTCCAGAACTAGGAATCCTTGAATTCTCAGCCAGGAAAACATACATACACACACACATTTAAGCCTCTGAGTAGGAAGCATAATAAATTGTATGACAAATACAGAAGAGGAAGGAAGGGAGTGGGAAGTCCTTTGAAGACAGATGGTTGACCCTTTCTTAGAAGGGAGTTTCATGAATGAGGGAAGAGTCAGATAGGAAATCTGGCCAGAATTCATATTGCTACTATCACTACTGATGTCTAATATTTGTATAATGCCTTAGCACAGTCATTCTCAACGTGGATCCTCAGACCAGTAGTATCAGCATCACCAGGAAACTTGTTCAAAATGCTAATTCATGACCTTCACCCCAGACCTCCTGAATCAGGAACTCTAGGAGGGAAGAACAACAATCTGTGCTTTAACAAGCCTTGCAGAAGATTCTGATGTACCCTGAAGTTTGGGGATCACTCACTGCCTTAGAGTTTTCACAGCACTCTTCATATCCCTAATCTCATTCAATCTTCACAATAGTATCAAATGAGTTAGCGAAAAGGGTACTGTCTAATCCTAACGGAATATTTATTACATGCCAGGCACTGTGCTAAGCAACTTTTATGTGCCATCTCATTTAATTCTCTCCACAAACTGTGATTCTTTGTCTTACTTTGAGGGAAAGGGGGTGTTTGCTTCACCCTGGTCCCTGGTGGGCCAGTCAGAGCATCCCAGGTATTAATTCACCGCATCCTTTCACCTGCAGGTTTGTTCTGGAAGGATGACATGACCCAGGCTGTGATGACCCAGAAGATGGGTCACACCAGCAAACTCCATCCTGAGGATCCATGTGTGAGGAGTGGGCCAGCAGCCTTCCCCACCAAAACCCCAGGGATGAGGTGTGTGAAGCTTATGGTCAGCCCATGCTGTCTAGTGGAGAGATGGAGCAGGGAGGGAATGGGTGTTCAAACTGCAGGAAAGAGCTGCCAGGAGTACTCTGTAAATGATTCAGAGGTCTTGTCTGGGATCTGCAGGAGAAAATTCCATGAGCCATTAGTGACCTGCAAAGGCAGAGGAGAGGGGTTCTAGCAAGCCTAGGTCCCATTTGTCATCCTCATCTCTTCTAGGGGCAAGCAAGAGGAGAAACTTCGACTCCTCTTCCCCAAGGTGAGACCCATGTGTCTTCTTAAGACTTCTAAAGCCCTGACTTTGAGTCCTGTCTCTTTTTCTCTGGGGCCCTGACACCCTTTTCTGCCTCCTTCTTGACTCCTGGCTTCCCTCCTCACAGAGCCCAATGGTCAAGGTGAACAAGGATCAATGCTTTACCTCCAAAGTGGTTTCAAAAGCTCTGAAACATGAGGTGGCCAACCCAGTCAAGGTGAGGGGCTCTCGCTTTTTCAGGGGAGGTTGGAATTGCCAAGGATATGTTTAAGGGAGAGAGGAAGGTGTGAAGGAGAGAATGGGTATTGGGCTGTGAACATAGAAGCTGAAGGAAATATCTCTCCCAGTTGAAGGATACCCCCACTTTCCTGCCTTTCTCCGACTACCTGTGAGAATCCATGTAAGAGACTGGGGACATGATGCAGGTTCCAGGCATCTCTAAGGATCATCGCATACAATCATGCATCGGTATTGAATTTACAATAGACATGGGAAACTGCAGAGTTTTCAATATTGAGTAAAAGGTCCTCCTTTTCTCCACACACTCCCTTGTATACAGGAAGTGATAGCAAAGCTTCTTCGGGTGAACAGGAGAGAGAGTCCAGAAGCCTTCAGCAATTCCTGACTTTGCTCTACTTTGTACCCTGGGCAAGTCACCCGGGCAAGGCTCTGGGTTACCTTCTTAGGAGCCTTGAACTCTTCAGAATCCAGGTTGAAAACACCCATCTAGCCCTCCCGTCTATCTTTACATTTGAGACTTTGAGGCCTAGGTTGGTCCAGCGACTTACTCAGGGCTGCATAGGAGGTTCTTGGCAGACCCAAGACTGGACCAAGGTCTCCTGATTCTTAATTCTTTCCATTGCACAGCTCCTGCCCTTCTTTCTGCTCAGACACTGCAGTGGGGGTGGGGCTGCCCCAGACATCAGACTTCTCCACATTGACAAAAGTCTTTTTTCTTTTTTTTGGGACTAAGACCTAAATTACAAGAAGGTGGTAGCCAACAGAAGATATGAAGGAAGGGCATCCCAGGAAGAGGACAACACAATGAACATGTCTGGAGACAAGGATACTATGGCATGTCTGAGGAACAGATGGGAAAGTCAGTGGTAGAAGATTAGATTGGAGAAGTAGGTCCAGGGTTGACCACACACTGGCTCATAGATCTTGGTGAAAGTTTGGATTTTATTCCAAGTGTAGTGGCAAGTTGACTGGGAGATACTGAGGAGGGGGATATTATAATGTGGTATGATATTAAGAGGTCACTCCAGTGATATCAGGGATGAATTATAAGGAGAGTGAGAGTGAACACTGAGACCTGTAAGGAGCTAATCAACCTGGCCTAGGGGAGACAAGGGTGTTGGCTGGAGCTGGCTCTCCAGAGGCAGTCTGCACCTCTGGGGGCTTCTAGCCCCTCATGCTCTCCTAGGAAACCACTTCCCACTCATAGGATGGCAGCTGGGCTTCCAAAGCCTGGATTGTTTGCTGGGTCCACACACCCAGAGCTGAGTGACAGACCCACCTTGGAGAACAGGTTGTTGGAGAGCTTTTGTGAAAAGCAAATCAGGTGCTGCTGTTCTTCTCTAGCCCAAGCCCAAGGGAAAATCACGAGACAAGAGCTCTATGAATTCTGTGTGGGAGTAAAGGTGACAGGCCCTCCATTGAGGGACTGAGTCACTGCGGGCTGACACAAATCAGGCTGTTAGAGGCATCTGGGGGATGTGTAGGTGAGAGAGGGGCCACCTCCCATGTGCTGATTCCGATCCTTTGTTTCTGGTTTCAGGGCTTCTTTGAGTCACCCCCCACTGTGGGCCACAACCTTGTCGCCGACTGAGACCTCATGTGAAGCCTCTTTGCCCCAGTGCCCTCCATCGCCCTCCAGAAGGGCAGTTCCAGGGTGATCAAAACCTGGATCAATAAAGTGACTTTGATGCGAACACTCTGTGACTTTCCTTGAGGCAGGACGGGTCAGGTTTGGATGTGAGAGAGGTGGGGCCAGAACAGTGACTGGGGTGAGGAGAGCACAGCTCCCCAGTGCTGCTGGAGAGTGCTTCTGTCTTGTTTTCCTTCCAGTGACCATTCCTGAAATGAGGATAGTAAGGGTGGGACCGCAGCTGGAATGGGAGCCTTTTTTACACATATCCAGCCATGCTGTGTGGTCCAGTTGCCCATCCTTCCATGTCATTGGAAGAGACCCCGATGCTGGGAAAGATTGAAGGGGCACAAGGAGAAGGGGCCGACAGAGGTTGAGATGGTTGGATGGCATCAGCAACCTGGATGGGCCTGGACTCTGCTGTTTTATGAGGGTCTCTACCTCCAGTATTATAGTCCCTGCCAGGGCTGCCCCACTCTTCATGCTCCCCAAAATCAACACACGGGTGCTACAGTCAACGTGCATACATGTTAAATGATATTTTGCTGACTCTTCCCAGTTTGCTCCTGGTAGCTTGTTGTTCAGTTGCTCAGTCATGTCTGACTCTTTTCAACCCCATGGACTGCAGCATCCCAGTCTTCCCTGTCCATCACCAACTCCCAGAGCTTGCTCAAAGTCATGTCTATTGAGTCGGTGATGCCATCCAACCATCTCAACCTCTGTCAACCCCTTCTCCTCCTGCCTTCAATCTTTCCCAGCATCAGGGTCTTTTCCAATGAGTCGGCTCTTCACATCAGGTAGTCAAAATTTTGGAGCTTCAGCCTCAGCATCAGTCCCTCCCTAAGGAATATCCCTAAGGAATATTCAGGGTTGATTTCCTTTAGGATTGACTGGTTGGATCTCCTTGCTGTCCAGGGGACTCTCGAGTCTTCTCCAACACCACAGTTCAAAAGCATCAATTCTTCAGTGCTCAGCCTTCTTTATGGTCCAGCTCTCACACCCATACGTGACTACTGGAAAAATCATAGCTTTGACTAGACGGCTCTTTGTCTGCAAAGTAATGGTAGCTTAAAAATCTTACAAGGGAGTGAGTGATCTGATCATTCATACTCAGCCCAGTCAAACACCAATTCTGGTCCTATTTGCAAAGCTTTATACTTTCAAGGTACTCTCAAACTCATTTGACATTCCCAGATGTAAGCACATGGGCAGATAACAAGATTTTGTTCCTCTGAAGAACTGGGATTTGGCCACACATCTCATCCAATTAAGCAACCCAGAGAAGTTAAGTGACTAGTTCTTGATGGCACAGAGTCGTGGTCATGCTGCTATTTTTTTTCCCTCTCTGCCTCTACTTGGTGTGTTCAGGAAATGTTTCTAAACCCAACACTAGACCAGTCACATTCATTTGTACCTAGTTCTCATTAAACTGGGCAACTCCTGCACTTACCCACATATCCCCCTTATTCATTCCCTTTTTAAGAAGGAAAATGGGGAGAAAAAGATGGGTATTTTTTAAAAGGAAGGTAAGTTTAGTTCTTATTGCAGAGGAGCAGGTTATATGATTTGGATGATATAATTTTATAGAAAATGGGAAGCCATTGAAGGTCTGTTGAGCAAGGGAGTGACACCATGAAAGCTGAGCTTAAGAAGAACAATCTCACATTTCTGTGTAAGGATGGACTAGAGGCTGGGAAAGGGGAAAGACTGCTGAAAGACTGCTGAAATAGTGTGACGTGCCACATAAGGACCTGAACTGGAGTCAAAGAGGACATATAAGAGAGATAGTTTGAAGGATAAATTAATAAGCCTTGGCGACTCTTATGGGTTGAATCCTGTCCCCCCTAAAACTCATATGTTGAAGTACTAATCTCTTGTACCTCAGAACATGACGTTATTTGAAAATAAGAATGTTATAGATGTAAGTAATTTAAGATGAGATCATTAGGGTGGACCCTAGTCCAGTATGATCAGCTTCCTTACAAAAAAGGGAACTGGAGACAGACATGCATAGTAGGGAGATGACATGAAGAGATACAGGGAGAAGATGGCCACCAATAAGCCAAAGAGGGGGCCCTGAATAGATCCTTACAACCCAAGAAGGAACCAACTCTCGTAACGTGTTGATTCTAGACTTCTAGCCTCCAGAACTGTGAGACAATAAATTTCTATCATTTAAGTCCCCAGTTTGTGGTACTTTGTTTCAGCAGCCATAGGAAACTAATTCAAGTGACTTTTGTTTTTGTTAGAGATGTTCTGTCTCAGTGAATAATGGACATCTGGATGGTTGGTCAGGGAAGAAAAATGGATGTTCTCTTAAAGCATAAAGCTAGCCTACTCAAGGACATCAAAACGGCAGTGCTCTCCTAAGTCATTACTTATTGCCTGCATGTCTGATTATTTTCATCAACATATAAGTATACTACAATATCTCCTTTGTCCAGTTCAGTTTAGTTGCTCAGCTGTGTCTAACTCTGCGACCTCATGGACTGTAGTATACCAGACTTCCCTGTTCTTCACAAACTCCTAGAGCTTGCTCAAACTCATGTCCATCGATTCAGTGATGCCACCCAACCATCTCATCCTCTGCCATCCCCTTCTCCTCCTGCCTTCAATCTTTCCCAGCATCAGGGTCTTTTCCAATAAGTCAGTTCTTCACATCAGGTGGCCAAAATATTACAGCTTCAGCATCAGTGCTTCCAATGAATATTCGCAACTGATTTCCTTTAGGATTGATTAGTGTGATCTCTGTGCAGTCCAAGGGACTCTCAAGTTCAGTTTAGTTCAGTCGCTCAGTCGTGTCCAACTCTTTGCGACCCCATGAATCGCAGCACGCTAGGCCTCCTTGTTCATCACCATTTCCCGGAGTTCACTCAGACTCATGTCCATCGAGTCCGTGATGCCATCCAGCCATCTCATCCTCGGTCGTCCCCTTCTCCTCCTGCCCCCAATCCCTCCCAGCATCAGAGTCTTTTCCAATGAGTCAACTCTTCGCATGAGGTGGCCAAAGTACTGGAGTTTAACTACGAACAAAGCTAGTGGAGGTGATGGAATTCCAGTGGAGCTGTTTCAAATCCTGAAAGATGATGCTGTGAAAGTGCTGCACTCAATCTGCCAGCAAATTTGGAAAACTCAGCAGTGGCCACAGGACTGGAAAAGGTCAGTTTTCATTCCAATTCCAAAGAAAGGCAATGCCAAAGAATGCTCCAACTACAACACAATTGCACTCATCTCACATGCTAGTAAAGTAATGCTCAAAATCCTCCAAGCCAGGCTTCAGCAATACGTGAACCGTGAACTCCCGGATGTTCAAGCTGGTTTTAGAAAAGGCAGAGGAACCAGAGATCAAATTGCCAACATCCGCTGGATCATGGAAAAAGCAAGAGAGTTCCAGAAAAACATCTATTTCTGCTTTACTGACTATGCCAAAGCCTTTGACTGTGTGGATCACAATAAACTGTGGACTCTCAAGAGTCTCCTCCAACTCCACAGTTCAAAAGCATTAGTTCTTCCGTGCTCGGCTTTCTTTATAGTCCAATTCTCACATCCATGCATAACTACTGGAAAAACCATGACTTTGACTGGATGGACCTTTGTCAGCAAAATAATGTCTCTGCTTTTTAATATGCTGTCTAGGTTGGTCATGGCTTTTCTTCCAAGGAGCAAGTGTCTTTTAATTTCATGGCTGCAGTCAGTATCTGCAGTGAATTTGGAGCCCAAGAAGATAAAGTCTGTCACTGTTTCCTTGTATCC
This sequence comes from Cephalophus harveyi, assembly GCA_006410635.1. Lineage (NCBI taxonomy): Eukaryota > Metazoa > Chordata > Mammalia > Artiodactyla > Bovidae > Cephalophus > Cephalophus harveyi. Next base: position 319,257 of record SJYT01053622.1, read on the forward strand.
CCATCTATTTGCCATGAAGTGATGAGACCAGATGCCATGATTTTAGTTTTTTGAATGCTGAAATTTAAGCCAGCTTTTACACTGTCTTCTTTCACTTTTATCAAGAATGATAAAGTTCTTCACTTTCTGTCATAAGGGTGGTGTCATCTGCATATCTGAGGGTATTGATATTTTCCCCCATAATCTTGATTCCAGCTTGTGCTTCATCCAGTCAGTCTGGCATTTTGCATGATGTACTCTGCATGTAAGTTAAATTATCAAGGTGACAATATACAACCTTGATGGACTTTTCTCCCAATTTGGAATCAGTCCGTTGTTCCATGTCCGGTTCTAACTGTTGCTTCTTGACCTGCATACAGATTTATCAGGAGGCAGGTAAGATGGTCTGATATTCCTATCTCTCTCTCTCTCTTTTTTTTTTTTTTTGGCATAGAACAGTAAACGCCGAGGGTTTATTTGCTTTTCCGGACCTTGATCTTCCTCAGATAGAACTCGAGCTCTTTTCCCTCTAGCACATAGCCCTCTGCTGGGCCACACTGGCCTGGTCTTGAAGTGATGCATGCAAGAAGCTTGCCCTGCTGGAACTGCTCCTCTAGAAGACTACTGATTTTCGCGTTCTTTTTCCTCTCATCGTATTTCTTCTGAATTTTCTTTGATCGTTTCTTGTTTAAAATCTCTTCCTCCTCAGGAGTCAGCTTGGCCCCCTTCTTGCGGCCCAGGGGCAGTGCATAGTGGGGCTCATACCACTGTCGGTACGGTGTGCTGTCGATGAGCACAATACAGTTCTTCACCAGGGTCTTGGTACGGACCAGTTCGTTGTTGGATGCATTATAGACAACATCGATTATTCTTGTCTTGTGTGTACAACACTCCGAGCCCCAGGAGAAGTTCCCCACGTCCAGCCTCAAGGCCCGGTACTTCTTATTGCCTCCCCGCCCACGGACTGTGTGTATGCGACGCGGGCCAATCTTTGTGTCGGCAGCGGGCGTCCCAGCTCATACTTCGCTTCTTGTGGTAGGGCTTTCTCTTGCCCGCGGTCTTACGGCGCTTGTGCCAGTTGTCCCGAGAGATGCCTGCGTGGGGAAGCGGGGGGGGAGATGTGTATAAGAGACAGCCCATGTGCTGATTCCGATCCTTTGTTTCTGGTTTCAGGGCTTCTTTGAGTCACCCCCCACTGTGGGCCACAACCTTGTCGCCGACTGAGACCTCATGTGAAGCCTCTTTGCCCCAGTGCCCTCCATCGCCCTCCAGAAGGGCAGTTCCAGGGTGATCAAAACCTGGATCAATAAAGTGACTTTGATGCGAACACTCTGTGACTTTCCTTGAGGCAGGACGGGTCAGGTTTGGATGTGAGAGAGGTGGGGCCAGAACAGTGACTGGGGTGAGGAGAGCACAGCTCCCCAGTGCTGCTGGAGAGTGCTTCTGTCTTGTTTTCCTTCCAGTGACCATTCCTGAAATGAGGATAGTAAGGGTGGGACCGCAGCTGGAATGGGAGCCTTTTTTACACATATCCAGCCATGCTGTGTGGTCCAGTTGCCCATCCTTCCATGTCATTGGAAGAGACCCCGATGCTGGGAAAGATTGAAGGGGCACAAGGAGAAGGGGCCGACAGAGGTTGAGATGGTTGGATGGCATCAGCAACCTGGATGGGACGGGAGCCCGAGGCAGGGAGCCCGGAGCCGGAGCCGAGGCCGCTAGCCCAACGCCCCACGCCGGCGGTCGCTCGCTCAGCTCTCCAAGGTTAGCTCCCGAGCGAGTCACAGCGTTTCCAAGGTGTCATCATGCACGTGCGACGCAGCCCAGACCCTTCCCGTCCCGACCCCGGCGATGGTGCCGCTCGCGGCCCGGAGTCCTGCGGCTCCAGGAATGGCCCCGGAATGGTCCCGATGGCCCAAGCCCGAGCACCACCCTCCTCGCGGGGATTCCGTGTCTGGGGGCCTGGGACCCTCGCTGCCGGCTGGGCCCCAAAGCAGGATGGCGCCGGATTCTGGTATTTCTATCTCTTTCAGAATATTCCATAGTTTGTTGTGGTCTACACAGTCAAAGACTTTAGCATAGTCAGTGAAGCAGAAGTATTTTTCTGGAATTCTCTTGCTTTTTCTATGATCCAACAGATGTTGGCAATATGTCCTAAATTTATTTATTTTTTTCTCAATTTCTCCTTCTTTGGTAACAGTTCACTAGATAATTCACACTATCTGACCTGCTGACAATTTGTCTTAATCTGGTTCCTCCTCAAATCAAAGCCTGAAGTAAGGGTTTACCTGGGGATCATGTAAATTAGGATTAGATTTCAAGATGAAGACTGAGAGAATGCTAAGGCTGAAATGTGGAGACTCTTAGGCATCAAGTACAGTGCACCTCAGAACTGTCCTCTGAGATAGAGAAAAGGAGAGTATCCTATAGGCCCAGTCTCCATTAGATCAAAGGTTTCACTGTAAGATGCTAAACTCTTCATACAGTCAGGTTTTTCTTGCATGAGAATGTCTGAGCAGATTCCCATGGATCCCTAAAGCTGTGGTAACAGAGAGGACCCAGGCCAAAAACAAAAGATCTGCACTGTTTTTGCTAGTGGGTCAAGTGGTATCAACTTACATCTGTATGTAGGTGGTGAGTGCAGTGGTGGCTAGAGTTAAAAGGTAACCCATGATGACGCCAAGTGGAGCAATAAATGGTGTCTAATATACCTTAAAAGCTGGCTGGAAAAATATCCAAAATCTTCTTAAAAGCATTAAGAAACTAGCAAAAGACCGAAAAGTGATAAACTCGGGTCAAGATCCAGGAAAGGAACAGAATCCAGAGGTGGTAAACCTAATGTTCACAGTTGCTTTGGCCTGGGGAAATTCTGCATTTTAAGAAGCAGACAAAAAGCTGATTTAGATAGCCTGTGGAGATAGAGGAGCAGGTATCAATGTCCAGGCCCTTGAAAGGAAGAACTGCTCTCTGTTTTGATCTGGGACCAAGAAGCAAACTTTAGGAATAAGGAGAAAATGAAGTCAATCTACCCTTACTCAGATTGCATCATGTATTAAGGTTAAGGTTATACCAGATCACTTGTGCTTTTGGGCACCTGTAGAAGTAAATTAAAATCCTCTAAGACTTTAAATTATTTCTACAAATAACTTTTCAAATGCCATACTCTGCACGATAGATAGGGCTTCACTGGTGGCTCAGTGCTAAAGAATCCACCTGCAATGCAAGAGAGCTGGGTTCATCCCTGGGTTGGGAAGATCCCCTGGAAGAGGGTATGACAACCCACTCCAGCGTTCTGGAAAATCCCAAGGACAGAGGAACCTGGCGTGCTACAATCCATGGGGTCACAAAGAGTTAGACACATGAAGTGACTTAGCATGGCCCAGCACAATAGATGATAACAGAAACAGACCCACTGCAATCCAATGTTTCCAAAGCAAAACAATTGTGCTTTATCATGTTTAAGTATAGAAATGCCAAATTGTAATTTTTGACAAGGATCTAGAAATCACAGAAAGTAATATTGGAAGATTTTTTTTTTTTTTAAGAATCAAACAAGTCAAAATACATGAGGCAAAAACTGATAAAACTGAAAGAAGATATAGAAAAATTACCATTTATAACTGAAGACCTCAACACTCCTCTGTCAGAAATTGATAGATCAAGCAAGCAGAAGATCAGTAAGGATATAAATGACCTGAACAGAACAATTATTTGATTTGATCTAATTAACATTTTGGCAAAGGAAATGGCAATCCACTCCAGTATTCTTGCCTGGCAAATTCATGTCCATGAGGTCAAAAAGAGTTGGACATGGCTGAGTGACTATCACTTTCACTCTAACATGTAGAATATACCATCCAACAGCAGCAGAATATGCATTCTTCTCAAGCTCATGTGGACTGTCCATCAATACAGACCACCATAAAATACACCTTAACAAATTTAAAAGACTAGAAAACATAAGATACATTTTTTGACCACAACAGACTTAAACTAGAAATCAGTAACAGGAAGATAGCTTAAAAATCCCCAAATATCTGGAAAACACCTTTCTAGACAATCCATGGGTCAAAGAAGAAATCTCAAGAAAAAATTTAAAATATTTTGAAATAAATGAAAATGTAATTTATCACAATTTGTGGCATGAAGTGAAAGCAGTACTTAGAAGGAAATTTATAGCATTGCATGCACACATTAGAAAATAAGAATGATCTAAATCAATAAATTAAGTTCACACTTTAAGAAACCAGAGAAAGAAGAGCAATTGAAGTTTAAAGCAAGCAGAAGAAAACACATAAAAATTAGAGCAGAAATCAAAAAACTGAAAACAAGAAAATAATAAACAGAAATCAATAAAACTCAAAATTGGTTCTTTGAAAAGAAAGAGAATTAAATAAAAACTCTAAAACTTAAAAATGTGAGAACCCAAATTTTAAATTAATTGAATAGATATAATAACGGATTAGAGACAGCTGAAACAGTACTGGCGTACCAGAAGATAGGTCACAAGAAACTTGGTCCTTCCCTCCAAAAAATACAAAGAGGCAAAGGGTGGAAAATGCAGAAAGAAAGGGTAAGAAACCAAGAGGATTCAGTGAAGAGGTCCACTATTCATTTACTTGAAATCCCAGAAAGAGAAGAGAGAGAATAGGACATAAGCAATATTTTAAAAGATTATGGCTGAAAAATTTCCAGAACTGTTAGAAGATATCAACCCACTGATTTAAGACTGGCAACAAATCTCAAGCAAACTATAAAAAATAAAAAACTAAAACTAAAGCAAAAAATATGATGAAACTGCAGGAAAGCAAAGACAAAGGAAAAAAATTTTTAAAGCAGCTGCGAATTTGGTGGAGGAGAGGATTACTTTCAAAAGAGCAACATTTAGTCTGATAATTGACTCTAAGACAGCAGCAATAAAAGCCAGAAGACAGAGAAATGATATCTTAAGTGTGCTGAAAGAAAATAACGGTCATCCTAAAATTATATAACTAGCAAAATTATCCTTCAAAAGGAAAGAGCTCCACTTCTGTCTGGGTTGCAGGAAACTTGAAAGATAAAGACTCTCATTCTAACAAGAAGATAGCTGGCCTAACCACAGAATCTCTTTTTTTTTTTTTTTTTTTAGCACGTCACAGGAAATGTCTGGTGTACACAATAAGACTTCTAGGGTGCTGGAAATGTGCAATTTCTTGACCTGGATTACATGGGTGTTCATTTTGTAATGATTTATTGAGCTGTTCCCTTTTGCTTTATGCATTTTTCTGTTTTTTATGTTTCACAATTTACAAAGCTTTTAAAAAGGAAATAAATGGAGTAAAGTGATAAAGATAGCATGGGCAATTGTGGATGGTGTAGAGAAGACTTTCCTGAGTATATTTTATTATGTGAGTTTGATCTTTAAACAATGCAAATATTTTACATATTCAAAAAATAAAAGTGTAAAAATAAAAAGCAAATCCTAATACGGAAAACAAACAAACCAAATTATAGATCAGATTGGTTAAAAAAAATGACTAAACAAACAAAAGAATTATTTCAAATGACTTCAGAACACAGTATTTTGATGGCATGGGAAATAGATGGGAAAACAGTGGAAACAGTGTCAGACTTTATTTTTTTGGGCTCCAAAATCACTGCAGATGGTGATTGCAGCCATGAAATTAAAAGATGCTTACTCCTTGGAAGGAAAGTTATGACCAACCTAGATAGCATATTCAAAAGCAGAGACATTACTTTGCCAACTAAGGTCCGTCTAGTCAAGGCTATGGTTTTTCCAGTAGTCATG
>SJYT01053622.1:325336-346059 GCA_006410635.1 Cephalophus harveyi
GGTGTTCATTGGAAAGACTGATGTTGAAGCTGAAACTCCAGTACTTTGGCCACCTCATGGCAAGAGTTGATTCATTGGAAAGGACCCTAATGCTGGAAAGGATTGGGGGCAGGAGGAGAGGGGGATGACAGGGGATTAGATGACTGGATGGCATCACTGACTTGATGGACATGGGTTTGGGTAGACTCCGGGAGTTGGTGATGGACAGGGAGGCCTGACATGCTGTGATTCATGGGGTCACTCGACTGAGCTAGTGAACTGAACTGAACTGATGTGCTGAATCCTAGAGAATGTTCCATGTATACTTTTAGAATCTCTGTTGCCCTGTTGATTCTCTGTGTGGAAGATGTGTCCATTGGTATGAGTTGTGGGTTAAAGTCTACTATTAATGTATTCCCACTGATTTCTCCCTTTCTGTTTGTTAGTATTTGTTTTATGTATTTGGGTGCTCCCATATTAGGTGCATATAAGATGCTGACTGTATTATCTTCTTCATGTACTGATCCTTTTATCCTTATGTGGTGTCCTTTAATCTTTCTTTATAGTCTTTAAAGTCCATTTTGTTTGATATGAGTATTGAAACTCCCACTATTTCCATTTGCCTGAAATATCTTTTTCCATCCCCTTACTTTCAGTCTGTGTGTCCTTTGCCCTAAGTTGGTCCTCTTGTAGGCTGCATGTTGTAGACTCTGTGTTTTTTTTTTAATCCTGTCTGCCACTCTGTGTCTCTTGATTGGAGCATTCAGTCAATTAGTATTTAAGGTAATTAGTGACACATATGCATTTGTTGCCATCTCAGACCTTGTTTTCCAGTTGATTGTTTGTTTCTTCTTCCTTTTTTTTTTTTTCCCCCTTTTTGTGGTTTGATTATTTCCTTTTATTTTATTTTAACTTGTGTTCCCTTTTTGGTTTTTTTGAACCTATTGTATGTTTTTGATTTATGGTTGCTCTGTTCTTCAAGTATGTTAACCCCTTCTTATATCTGCTTGCTTTAGACTGATAGTCATATAGGCTCAAACACATTCTAAAAAAGGGAAAAGAATATGCATATTCTTATTCTCCTTAGTCACATTTTATGATTTTGATGTCCTTTTTTTACATCTGGATGTTTATCCTTTTGCTTTTCCTTGTGTTATCATTGCTTTCACAAATAGTTTTTTTTTTTTTTTTTCTTTTTGACCTTTAGTGTGTGTGTGTGTGTGCTAAGTTGCTTCAATCATGTTCAACTATGTGACCCTACGGACTGCAGCCTGCCAGTCTCCTGTGTCCATGGGATTCTCCAGGCATGAATTCTCGTGTGGGTTGCCATGCACTCCAAGGGAACTTTCCAACCCAGGGATTGAACTCAGGTCTCTTATATCTCTTGCCTTGGCAGGCAGGTTGTTTTAACCACTAGCACCATCTGGGAAGCCCTTTTGATCTGTATACTGGCTGATTTAAATGTATACTTGCTTCTTTTTTATGTAGAGATGACCTTTTGATATTTCTTTTAGAATAGTATTCTTTTAGTTTTTGCTTGTCTGAGAAATTCTTTATTTCTCTTTCTGTTCTAAATGATAATCTGGGTAGAGTATTCTGGGTTGCAGATTTTTCTCTTTCAAGGCTTTGAATATATTTTGCTACTCCTTTTTCTCCAGAAAACTTTATCAGCATTTCCATAGAGAAATCAGCTGATAGCCTTATGGAGGTTCCTTTGTAATTAGCTGTTTGCTTTTCTCTTGCTGGGTTTGGAATCCTCTCTTTTAACTTTTGCCATTTTTATTATGTCTTGGTGTCTGTTTAGGACCCTCTGTGCTTCCTGTTCTGGATATCTGTTTCCTTCTTTAGGTTTGGGAGGTTTTCAGCCATTATTTCTTCAAATATGTTTTCAATCCCATTTTCTCTTTCTTCTCCTTTTGGAATGCCTGTTGTTATAGATTTCCCTGTTTTATATTATCCCATGTGCTGTGCTGTACTTAGTCACTCAGTCATGCCCAGCTCTTTGTGACCCCATGGACTGTAGCCCACCAGGCTCCTCTGTCCATGGGGATTCTCCAGGCAAGAATACTGGAGTGTGTTGCCATGTCCTCCTCTAGGGGATCTTCCAGTCCAGGGATCAAATCCAGGTCTTCTGCATTGCAGGTGGATTCTTTACTGTCTGAGCCACCAGGAAAGGTGGGGGCAGCAGTTGGCTCCCAGTTGGCAGTCCCTTGGTGCAGGTGGCTGGCTGCATCAGGGAGATGAGGACAGTGATTGAGGCTGTGTCACAGGACCCTTGTTGGTGGGCTGCTCATGCTTCCAGGAATGTGGGAGGAGCAACCCATATCTGCTCTCAGGACCCTCTGCAGTGGCAGAGGGAAGCCCATATTATCCCGTAGGATTCTTATATTTTTTTCTTCTTTTCATTTGACTTTCTGTCTGCTATTTTGATTGGGTAATTGTCTGCTATTTTGATTGGGTAATTGTCTCCTATTTTGATTGGGTAATTTCCATTATTCTATCTTCCGGTCACTTATTCTTTCTTCCGTATTTGTCATCCTGCTATTCATTCTCATGAGCTCAGTTTTCATCTCAGCAAATGAGTTTTCTAATTTTTCTTGGCTCCTCCTTATAGTTTCTAGTTCCTTTTTACAGTTATCTGCATTTCTGTTGATAGCCTTTCTTAATTCTTTCAGTATTTCATTACTTCCATTATTAGACTGAAGAAATCTGTTTCATTGATCTTTCAGGGGAATTCTCTCAATCTTTTAACAAAGAGTGGTTCCTCTTCTTCATTTTTATATTTCTCTTACTCTGTGAGTTTAGGAGAAACCAATCTACTGTAGTCTTGGAGGACTATGTATATGTGGAAGCATCCCTTCGTAGCTTGTATGGGTTTAATTTTTTGGAGGGGTGAGAGCTGTTTTTCGTATGGATGCTTGCTGTCTCTTTTTTCAGCATGTGCTGGCTGTTATCATGATAAGGGGTGCACAGGTGCACAGCCCATGCGCACGCCCCTGGGAAGGTGGGGGCAGCAGCTGGCTCCCAGTCGGCGGTTCCTTGGTGCAGGCGGCTGGCTGCACTAGGGGGATGAGGACAGTGATCAGTGCTGCATCACGGGACCGTTGTTGTTGGTGGGCTGCTCATGCTTCCAGGAATGTGGGGGCAGCAACTTGCATCTGCTCTCAGGACCCTCTGTGGTGGCAGTGGTCCATGTCTCTGGAACCCTAGATGGCAGTGGTGGCTCACGCCGGCCCCTGCGGCTCATGTAGGTGGCCCCCTGATGCCTGAGAGCATGTGTAGAGATAGAGGCTCCTATGGTGGGCCCGGCCCTCTCTTCACAGCAGTGGCTCCTTGCCTCTTTGGCGGTCCAAGACTTCTTCTTGAACTCCCTTGGTTGTAGTGCATCACACCCTCGTGCCCTTGGGCTGGCTTGCTATCTTCGTACAGCCAACCGTAGTCCTCTCCCCAAGCCTGACCTTAGGCTTGAGCCTCGGTACAAAGCCCCCTTAGTATGAGTGTTTGAGGCTAGGGTGTGCCGGTCAGCACCGACCGACCATGCAGGACTCTCTCTGCTTGCCCACTGCACACCTGCCACCATGCTCTCCTCCAAGGCTCCAAAGCGCCCCCTCTGTCCCAGCTGATCTCCCTGCCGGCGAGGAGACCTTTCCTCTTTCACAACTCCCTCCCAGGGCTACAGGTTCTGTCCTGATTCCTTTCTCTCTTTTTTTCTTTTGCCTTACCCAGTTGCATGGAGATTTTCTTGCCCTTTTGGAGGTCTGAGGTCCATTGCCAGCATTTAGTAGATGTTCTGTGAAAATCATTCCACATGTAGATGCGTTTTTGATGTATCTGTGGGGAGATGTTGAGCTCCATGTCTTGTTCCTCTGCCATCTTCATTCACTCCCAATTGACTCGTGGGATATAATTTATATCCAATATAAAGTTATTGGATATACTGAAAACTTTCTGAGATTTTTTGAATGTTAAATATATAAATACACAGAAAATAAAACTTCTAATCAATTTGAAATGGTAGCAATGCAGGGTACTGTAACATCAGAAAGATAAGAACAAGAGATAACAGTTATTGGATGCTACCAGAGGATGCCAGGGAGCGTTGTTCTTTGACACCTGCTCCACTGTGGGTGAGAGAGAGGGAAGCTTTTGTGTCTTTGCTTCAAGGATGTCTCTAGAGGCATTGATTGCATGGGAAATGACTGCCATTATTCTGTGATTGAGCCAGTATCTGGCATATCCTGGACCTATTGGTAGCTTTATTATCCGTTATGCCAGAGCTGCAATGGGTCAAAAATTGTCCTTTTTAATTTTCATGGGGAATAGAGTACTTTCTTGAGAACATTAAGCTTTTGTTGTGTTTTAAAATTATGCTTTAAAATGTTTAACCTTACTCCTTTTGGTCTCTTTTTATACTTCAGGCAGAATGGTCCTTGATGGTAGTTCTCTGGGATCTAGTGCACATGTGAAGAATTCTGTGACACTTAAATTGTTTCTTTACACACAGTAGCAGCCCTGAAGCAGGAGTGCAGGCTGAGAAGTCTTTCCATTGGCCTCCCTTTTTAAGTGTCCCACCTATTTCCTGTAAGATGGGGCAAAGATTTCTTTTTTAATTTTAACTAGTTTATTTATTTACTTATTTATGGCTGTGCTGGTTCTTTGTTGCTTTGTGTGGTCTTTCTCTACTGGTGGCGAGCAGGGGCTGCTCTTCACTGCGATGCTCATACTTCTCATTGTGGTGGCTTTCTGGTTGCAGAGCATAGGCTTTAGGTGTGTGGACTTAAGTAGTTGCAGCTCTCGGACTCTAAATTGGGTCTCAGTAGTTGTGGCACACAGGCATGGTTGCTCCCTGTCATGTGGAATCTTCCCAGACCAAGGATTGAACCCGTGTTCCCTCCCTTGGCAGGCAGATTGTTACCCATTGCACCACCAGAGAAGTCCCCAGTGAATTTCCTCCCTCTTAGGTTTCCCAGGTTGCAAAAGTGAATGTAATTCTGCTGGGAAGCTGCTTCTTCCAAGTTTCATCCAATCCTTCCATTGATATATGAGTTGTGGTTTTAAGAGTTAACTTTTTTTTCTAGTAATGATACTTTGTATATTTAGAACTTCACTAACTTTAGAGTGGAAGAAAATCCCTATGCTGGAGGATCCTTTATACCAAGGAGTAAAGATGCTTTTGGCATTGGCTGGTGGTAAAACCTTGATGGTTTTGATCAAATGTTAAATGTTGCTAAAGGGGATTTGAGTTGGAATGCTGCTATCTGATGTGCACTCAGGACCTTGTGTTTTGAACAACAAGGTAGTAAATATGGGTGTGGTGGGTGGTGGACCTGTTTTATGGAAATCTCCAGAAGAGAAGGCTGTGTTGTACAATATTATGACCCAGGGATTTACAGTGTATGGAGTCTTTATAATATTGGCACAAATACATTGTGTAAATCCTTTTAGATACATTGTCTACAATGTCTTTGATTCTTGAATGCTGTATACGCTTTGCAGTTTTCCTTTTAGTTTAAACCTCTCAATAATAGTACTACTACTAATTCTTTTATTTCAATATACTCTAGTATATTGGTTTTTGTTTTCAGTTTTCCCTAGTATTATATACGCTTACTCAAATAACTTTTATGAGTCCATGGTATTTTATTTAAAAGTTTACATTGACATGAAAAATTTCTTAAGAGACTTAAAAGATAAAAGGTTTTGAGACCTTCTCTGTATTTTACTTTTTTTAAAAAAGTTTTATTGGCCTTCAAGAAGTGCAGCTTGTTTAAGCTCATTAAAAAGAAAATGGACTAGAAAAGAACTATTTCAGGATTCCAGATAAATGCATTTGAATACTCTTGAGGAAAGTTTTGTAAGCTATAAGTCTCTTCATTATTAACATACAAGTGTTAACTTTGAAAAGAGTAATATAAACAATGAGGTTACATTAGAGATAGACTTCTAGAAATATGTACTTGTACATACTTACATATTTTTCCTGTTGTTCAATATGTATATATTATACATATTATCCCCTACCCAACACCTTTCAAAGCTGCAGACCAATGCTTGCCTCCTGGGAGCGGTGAGAGGTGTGATCTCTCCATGGGAGGTGTTACACTCTGCAGCTGTCCAGGATGGTCAGCAATTATCTCTCACTGTGCTTGCAGTGCTGTTTTGGTTAAATGGCTTTCAGGGTGTAAAATATTTGGATAGTATCCTGGCAGTTTCTTCAGGATATAGGGTTTGATGGGTCTTTATTTCATTTTGGGAAAAATAAAAAATGTATTGACTCCATTGGATCTGATGTGTTATTGGCAGGCAAATAAGACTGAATAAAAACTGCAGTGATTGAGGTGGAGAGATATTTGTCTCTGGGCTGAAAATGTCATGTAAGTGAAGAAGTGATACTGGAAGCGTTTTATCTCTGGCTTGGATGGTATCTTTAAGGAGCCTCATTTGATTCTAAATTCACAGATCATTTTCAGTATCATCTGCTTCAGGATAATAGCTGAGCCCACTGCCTCTGGCTTCATCACCATCTAGATCCAGTGGAGAGCTGTCTGCATCTCTGGCCCCTGTCTCTTGCATTAGGCACATCCTGCTGGGCTGTCACAGGTCTTGGAGGGTCACCAAGTCTAAAACTATACTCACTCTCTTCCCTACCCTCTAAACACCTGCTTCCCAGTTTCACAACCAAGGCATGGCATCCAGCCTTACTGTACTCTTTGGTTCTCCTACCTCCCCATACTTGAGCTTGACATCAATCACTCTTTCCATTTTCTCTACTCTAAAATTTTCTCTTTGATAAGGCTTGTAATTTCTGTTCCCATTGCCTCTACTTTTGCTAGAACAGATCATCCAACATTGAGATCCTAAATATTCTCCCTGCCCTCAGTCTAGGTGTTTTCCAGTAATTCTCTAAAAGGCAAGAGAGTAAACTATTAAAAAAAATATTTATGGTTGCGCCGGGTCTTTGTTGCTGTGTGCAAGCTTTCTCTAGTTGCAGAGGGTGGGGGCTACTCTCTAGTTGCCGTGCACAGACTTCTCATTGTGGTGGCCTCTCCTGTTCCAGAGCACAGGCTCTAGGGCACACGGGCTTCAGTAGTTGTGGCACTTGTTCTTTAGTTGCCTAGGGTATGTGGAAACTTCCCAGATCAGGAATCGAACCAGTGTCCCCGCATTGCAAGGGAGATTCCTATCCACTGTACCACCAGGGAAGTCTGAAAGTAAACTAAAATAGAAAGATGAACTGGCTACTCCCAGCTAGAAACATTTCAGTGGTTCCCTGTTGCCCTGGGACTAAAGTTCATAAACTGACACATATATAAATACAACATATTATATATAAATAATTATATACTATATATGCTTGTTTGCTTGTTTAGTCACTAAGTCATGGCCAACTGTTTTGTGACCTCATGACCTGTAGCCTGCCAGACTTCTCTGTCCATGAAAATTTCAGGCAAGAATACTGGAGTGGGTACCCGCTTCTCCAGAGGATCTTTCCAACCCAGGGATTGAACCCACATCATCTTGCATTGGCAGGGAGATTCTTTACCATTGAGCCATCTGGGAGTCCCATATACCATATATACTTAAAAAGCAATTTGTTTAACCATTTTTAAATTGAAGTATAGTTGATTTACAATATTGTGTTAGTTTCAGGTATGCAGCAAAGTGATTCAGATCAGAGAAGAGGCAGCCACTGCTTTTGTGGTCTGGTTTTCAGTCATGGCTTGGTGAATGGTCTTTACTTTGTCTTTAGCCTCTCCAAGACTCTGTAGGACAAAGAATGCCCTACAGGAGGGTTCTTGCTATTTAAACTATTTGGAGTGGATTCAATTAAAATCTTAAGTATAGAATCAATTTTAGATGTTACACATCTCTTTCCCTAGTGTTTTATCCCTTTTTTAAATTTGTTGTGCCCTTTGTTGAACAGAAGTACTTAATTTTGATATCATCAGATCTGTTTTTCATATATGGTTTGTGATATTTTCTTCTCATTTAAGAAACCATTTCTTAGGCCAAGGGCACCAGCATTCTCTCATCCACAGCCTTCCATAGTGTTATCGTTTCATCATCTGCATCTAAACATCTGCTCTGTCCAGAGACCTCTTGAGTATGTGGTATGACACACCTGGCAAGACAGTGTTCTCAACATCATCTGCTAAAGAGTTTTTACTCATTGGTTTTTAATGCTGACTTTATATCGTTATATCCACTCTATGTGGGTAAGTCCATGTCTGAGGGTCTGTTCTTCTCCTTTCATGTGTATTTTTCTATCTTCATTGGGTATCAAACAGCTCTCATAAATGTACTTTGCAGTATGTCTTGTTAGCCAGAGGAGAAGTGTCTCCTTTTTCACACTTTGAACGTTATCGGACTTAGCCACTGATGGGTTTGTAGTTTTCTATATAAATTTAAATTAAGTGGTTGAGGTTCTGAAAAAGTCCTGATAGTGTTCAATTTATTCAATTTGTAGATTACTTTGAGGACTATTGTCATTTTAATAATATCCTCCAAGACAGTGGAAGGCCTCTTTATTTATTCAGATCATCTTTTATGTCCTTTTAATGGAGTTTTAGACTTTTTTGTAGCTGGTTTGTGTTTTATTTGCTGAGCTAGTTTCTGGGTGCTTCCTGTATTTCATTGCTTATAGGAATTTTACTTTTGTATTATTTCTATTTATTGTTGGGGTAAAAAATATTTTCACTGTCTTTCAGTTGTAAGTTTTATGGGATCTCTCTTGTGAATATTTTTTAAACCTAAAGGTTAGTCAGTAATATCTATGGTTTATAGCTACGATTCTAGCACTAACTCAGATGAGTGGGGTTTTTTTTTTCTTCCACACCACAAAGCAGTCCTGCAGTTCAACTGAATTCTGACAACACTGTTTACCTGCAGATGGTGTAGGGTCCTGCAGATTAAAGACTCAGTCCTACAAGGCTGCTCACTCCTCAGGTCCACTTGGGCTTCTGACTGAGCGGCTCATAGGTTCCACCAGCCCCCTTCTTGGGTTTAATTCACCTTTAGTGCAGCTCCTAGAACTCAGAGAAGCATTTCACTCAGCAGATTACCAGTGTATTATAAGAGGATATAACTCAGGACCAGTTAGATGGGAGATGCACAGGGCAGGGTGTGGGGAAAGGGCAGGGAGCACCTGAGTACCACTCTTCCCAAATCTCCATGTGTTCACAGACCAAGAAGCTCTCTGAACCCTGTCCTTTTGGGCTCAACTGATTAAATTGTGGGCCATTGGTGGTTGAATCAGTCTCCAGTTCTGTTCCCCTTTCCTCCCTGGAGGTCAGGGGTGGGACTGAAGGTCCCAACTTTAATGACACAGTGGGTTCTCCTGACAACCAGCCCCCATCCTGAGGTTCTTCCAAAAGTCACTGCATTAACATAAAGTCAGGTGCAGTTGAAAAAGCTTGCTGTGAATATCAAGACACCTTTTTTTCCACTCTAATCACTTAGGAAGTTCCAAGGGTTTTATGAGCTCTGTACCAGAAATTGGACAAAGACCAAATGTATATCTTATTATAAATCACAATAACACAATAGTCCTATGGGTTTTAAAGGTAGCCCCCCCCTTTTTTACAGCAAAATAATTGAAACAGTCATTGAATATAGTATACATTGTGTAGATTCTTTTGAAATTGTTATGACTTTCTCTTTGACCTTACATATTATCAGTTTTTATGAATCTATGCTCTTTGCGAGGAGCTATAATCCCAAACTCCAGAAACATTAATATTTTAATTTAGTATGTTGTGTTTTACAGCCAACATTAATGCCATCTCTGATTATTCAAAAATACTTCAAAAGCGTCATTTAAACAACTGTATATTTTATCCAAACAGAAAACACTGCCTCCTTTGGTTTCCGCTGCATGCTTCTCCCTGGTTTACCTCCTACATTTTGGGCTGGCTTTTGCTCCCTTCTACTGGTCCTCTTCTTCCCCTGAACCCATCTTACTAAATGTTGCTTCCCCTGGCCTCAAGCTTAGTCCACCCTAACACCCATCCTTGGCAGTCCTTTCCCTACATATGGATGACTCCATATTCCAATTTCTGGCTCAGATCTCTTTATGAATTCCAGATGCAAATTTCCTCTTGTCTTAAAAAAATCTCTATATAGCTTTGGGAGGAGATCCAAGCTGAAGTTCTGTCTTCTCTAAATCCACTCTGCTCCCTTGTTCATTGCCTGCCTGGTGGGTGGTAATAGCATATGCAGAGCCCTTTACACAGTTTCTGAAGCCAGAAGTCTGGGAGGTGTGCAAGTTAGCAAGTTCCTCACATCTTCTCCTCAGGCCCACCAGTCACTGTCTCCTGTTAAAACATAGCTCTAAAATTAAAGCAAACCTCACCGTCTCCTTTCCAGCAGAGCTCTTAATGCTCTTCTCAGAAGTATTCTGTGGCTCTCAACGGACAGGGACAGTTGGTATTGAAGGAGATCGAATGTGTTCAGGATGGAGGAGCTGGATTTGCTAATACTTTGTGTGGCTCACTCAGGATCAGAGAGACATCCCTCACAGAGGGTCCAGCCTGGGAACCACTTGTCTTGGGAGGAGTGAGTTCACTGTTCAGAGACTTGTTGGAGATCTACTGATACGACCATGACCCTGGAAAGGCTGAACTTGACCACTAACTTGCCCTCCCGCCAGAAGAGTCAGTGATATTTGACTTCAAAATTTCAGAGTAGCAGCGGTGATCTGTGTGTCTCATTTCTTTTATTTGGGACTGCTTTAAATATGTAAAACCTCCTTAGCTAGAGCTATTTGAAAGCCTCCATTTATTATAGTTACTTATGAATTTATCTTAACAGATTGAAATTAAGTTTTTTAAACCATTTTTCCTTTTGATATTTTTGACTTTTTTTTCCTTTGAACTTTCATTTGTTTCATAATCTTTGAAGAAATTACCAGAGAAATCCACAATCTAACATAGGTCCTGAAAAGGAGTCGGTTGTCATTATCACATATGTTCTGTGATAATCCTTGGTGGATTTTATTAGATTCTTTAGGTTAGATTTCTCAGCTCGTTCTTGTCATATTTCAGCTTGATCAATTGAAGTTGCACAGTTTCTTCTTCCTTGAAAAAAGCCAAAACCATAAATTTCTATAAATGTTAGTAGACTGCAGTGACTGTAGTCAGAGCTCTCTACACCCAGTCACTTGAATGCTGTGTCTGAGTGATGGTTTACTGTAGTTGATGTTGAGCACAATTTTTTTTTTCCTGCTCTTTGTATTCTGTGTCCTGTAACAAAGATGCATCATACATGAGTCCTGGGTCACCACACAGAACAGTCCACTTCTTCAAAATAGTTGTGAAGACACATTACAGGCATTTACTATTAGGGCTCAAATAGACAACCAGCAAATCTATACTCAGTCTCTAGGGTCTTATAAAATTTATATAAAATATTTCCATTTCCCTTCCTTACCTGGTGTTTAGAGCATGCCAGTGGGCATCTTCCTGTGAGAGTCTGGACCAGCACTGGCTGTGGGCCCAGTGGGCTCTGAGTTCTGGGGAGCAAAGAGCTCCCCAGCTTGTACCGAGCCCTTTGTGAGCTGTGTTATCTCAAGTGGGGCCCAGTTGGGTCCTTGAGCTTCCTGTGATCTGTCCAGACATTTGACCACATGTTGGCTTTCTTTTCTCAAGAAAGTTCTAGATGTTTATGCTCTAAAGAGCTCCTTAGAGGCTTTCTCTCCCTGTAAAACTTGCAGCATTGTGAATCTGACACTAGACATGTTAATATCCATTCGACTGTACTTGGCCTTATCTCTTTTTTCTTACTCCAGCAAAGGTCATCTGTATATGATGATTCACAATGTGTGATCTCTCTTTCTTCACTACATCATATTTGTTGGGCAATGACCTCATTTCCTCTTTTTTTAAAAAAAATTATTTATTTATGGCTGAACTGGGTCTTCATTGCTTCAGGGGCTTTTCTCTAGTGGAGAGCAGGGGCCACTCTTTGTTGCCGTGCACAGGCTTCTCACTGTGGTGGCTGCTTCTGTTGCAGAGCGTGGGCTCTAGGGCACGTGGGCTCAGTAGTTGCTGTTCCTGGCTCTAGAGCACAGGCTGAATAGTTGTGGTGCATGGGCTTAGTTGCTCCACAGCATGTGGATCTTCCCGGACCAGGGATCAAATTCACGTCTCCTACATTGGCAGGAGGATTCTTTACCACTGAGCCACCAGGGAAGCCCCTCATTTCCTCTTACTATTTCAATTGATAGTTTATTTTGGATTTCAGGAGAAATTTATTAGATATGTCTGAGCTATAAAATCAGAAAAAACGCAATGAGATTCTTGTTTAAATTCAGTTTGCATCAGGTATGTGGCCTAAGAAGCAAAAACTTATGTTTTATGCCTTTCAAAATATAGCAATTATATTGTTCATGCTTCAAGCATTAAAAAATACACATAAGGAAAAAATATCCATTGTGTGTTTCTACACTGTTAAAATGTAAATTAAAAACAGATGGTTATAAATTAATGAGAAACGCTGGGGTGGAAGAAGCACAAGCTGGAATCAAGATTGCCAGGAGAAATATCAATAACCTCAGATATGCAGATGACACCACCCTGATGGCAAAAAGTGAAGAGGAACTAAAGAGCCTCTTGATGAAAGTGAAAGAGGAGAGTGAAAAAGTTGGCTTAAAGCTCAACATTCAGAAAACTAAGATCATGACATCTGGTCCCATCATTTCATGGCAAATAGATGGGGAAACAATGGAAACTGTCAGACTTTGTCTTTTTTTTTGGTTCCAAAATCACTGCAGATGGTGATTGAAGCCATGAAATTAAAAGATGCTTGCTCCTTGGAAGGAAAGTTATGACCAACCTAGATAGCACATTCAAAAGCAGAGATTACATTTCCAACAAAGGTCTGTCTAGTCAAGGCTGTGGTTTTTCCAGGGGACATATATGGATGTGAGAATTGGACTGTGAAGAAAGCTGAGCACTGAAGAATTGATGCTTTTGAACTGTGGTGTTGGAGAAGACTCTTGAGAGTCCCTTGGACTGCAAGGAGACCCAACCAGTCCATTGTAAAGGAGATCAGTCCTGGGTGTTCATTGGAAGGACTGATGCTAAAGCTGAAACTCCAGTACTTTGGCAACCTCATGTGAAGTGTTGACTCATTGGAAAAGACTCTGATGCTGGAGGGATTAGGGGCAGGAGGAGAAGGGGACGACAGAGGATGAGATGGCTGGATGGTATCACCGACATGATGGACATGAGTTTGAGTGAACTCCGGGAGTTGGTGATGGACAGGGAGGCCTGGCGTGCTGGGATTCATGGGGTTGCAAAGAGTTGGACACAACTGAGTGAACTGAACTGAACTGATAGATTAATGATGTTATAGGACATAACACAAAGCTCCTACCTAGCCTTCCCCCAAGTATAATCTGGGATGTCACTCAAATATCTAAGGCTTGACTTCTTTACAGGCCAAATTGGAGGAGTGAGTCAAATCATCTCTGAGATATCTTCTAGTTCTAAAATGCTGAAAATTAAGGGGTAGATTGTCATTGAGTAATTTAATCCTAATAGTGACAAAAAATACAGTAAAACCAGAAAAATTCCATGCATCATTCAGGCTAGTGGGGCAAAGGTCTCCTGTTGTCTCCAAGGGTAAGTTTCTGTATTGAAAGTTTCTCTTCCTGTCTGGACTCTATACTGTGTCCAGTAGATGAAGAAGGAGCTGGGCGCTTCCCTGCTGTGTGCTGTCACTGTTCCTCTGTGTCTCTTCTCAAGAGTGCCCTGCCTGTGTTGTCCTGTTAAAGTGCTGGCAGTGAAAGACAGGGAGCATGTTTTCCTCCTGACAATATCCTTGCTGGACCTAGGACATTCTTTGATAAATGATAGGCTCCTAAATCCCACTGCAGTATTCTCGTCTAGAGAATCCCATGGAGAGAGGAGCCCGGCAGGCTACAGTCCATAGGGTCACAAAGAGCTGGACATGACTGAAGTGACTTAGCACACACGCAGGCATAGACTCCTAAGTGCTTCGTTGTATCTTGTCTTTGCTGCATTCCCCCCAACCCCATTTTCCACTCAGAATGTTTAATTAAGAGAGCATGTCCTATATAGAGTGCATTTAGAGTGTTCCTTCTGGAGCTTTGCTCACTGTGACAAGCTTGTGAGCCCCCACAGGGCACAGAACTCGTGGTCTCTGTCTTTTATATCTTAGTACAGAATGTTGGTCAGAAGCCTTTCTCAGAGTTGCTGGCCCACACAGAAGTGGAAGACGCCTGGAATAAGAATTAGCAGAGTGGAGTGTGTGTCCAGTTTTGGCTCTGTTGCTTTCTGGTCTTGTGACATCAGGCACATTCTGGAACCTGAATTGCTCAGTTGGTGTCTTTGAAATCATGGTGATAAATCCTTGCTGTGCTTTACAAAGCTGACAGTAGGTGTGGACATGCCCTTTACATCGTATAGTTCTATCCAGACAAATGTTTTCTATGTTTTATGGTGTTACTGCTCACCTACCCAGCAGAACTCCAGTGCAGAGACCCGTGATCTTACCTCATTGCCCCCGAAGATTTGCTGTGATGGTAAATAGTCCTTTATGGCTGTCCTCTGGCTGTTGTTTCCTGTTTATCTAGCCCTGTGATATTTGCTTAGCAAAGCAAGAGGACTGTTAATATTTACAGATACAGTCAGCCCTTTGTATCCATGTATTCTCTGCATCCACCAATTCAGCAACTGCACATGGAAAAAAAAAAAAAATATATATATATATATTTAAATTCCAGAAGGTTCCGTGAAGCAAAACTTGAATTTGCTGGGCACCAACAACTGTTTACATAGCATTTAGATTGTATTTACAACTGTTCACATAGCATTTACATCATGTTAGGTATTGTAATCAACCTAGAGATGAATTAAAGGGAGGATATGTGTGGGTTATAATCAAATACTAGGCCATGTAAAGAGAGTTGAGCATCTGTAGATTTTGGTCCTAAGGAGGTCCTGGAACCACTGCCCCTCAACTGCCCCCCCCCCAATGGATACTGTAGTGGGTGACTGTGACTGCAAAGAGGCACCACATGCTGAAGTTACTAAGTGTATAAGTGCAAATGAGGAGAGGGGAGAGGGGGTTAGTGCAGAAATTATTGGAGAGCACTAATGACTAGTAAGTTCCCTGACTGTCATTGGGTGAATGGTATTTCATTCAGCAAGTAGGTTTTCGGTAAACTAATTTAGAGCTGCTTTATCTATAGTAAGAGCTCAGTAAACAGTGTTGATTAAATAAAAAATGAAAATACAAAATAAAATGAAGCATTAAATAGCTGAGCACTTCGAAGAGTTATGTTTATTCATATTCGAGGGCCAATTATTTACATTTATTGCTGTGGTCAACATGTCCAGTCTAGAAACAGACGCTCTGGTCAAGGAGCAGAGTGAGGGGACCAGGAGTTAGGGGGCACCCCAACTATGTGTCATGTGCGGTAGCTTGGGTAGGGAAGGGGATGTGGAGGGAACCTGGGACCTGTGTTTCCTGGTCACAGTAGCTGGTCTGTACAGTGAAGAAGCAGCTTTGGGTCAGCCTGTTCTACCAGTTTAGGTGCAAGGCCTGCAGTGTCTGATGGGGCCTGTGTGTCCTGATTAAATCCCCAGCCATCAATGCAAGAAGCAAAAGAGAAAATTGTGTCTCTGTCCATCCCCCTGCTCTGGTCAAAGTTTATCCCTTGGTGGGAATGGGAGTTCAGTGCAGTCTAGCTAGTGTGCAAGTCCTGGAAACTTGACATGTTCCCACCATAGAAATTGGACTCTTTAATAAGGAAAGTTGTATCTGCTATTTTTGCAGAATCAGGAACATATTTTGTTCAGCCGTGTAATTTTAATTACTTCACATAATACTTGTGACATATTTTTCCATGTCATTAAACCTTTTTTTTAGTAGCATGATTGAAGACATTTATTGTGAAGATGTGATCATACATAAAGCAGAAGTGTGATGAAGGCCCACAGGCCATCACCCAGCTCTCATGGTTATCAGCATTTTTAATGCTGAAATAGCTTCATCACCACCCTCGCCATGCTTGCTTTATGGACCGACTTGAGATAAATTCCTGGCATCATGCCATTTGAATCTCAGGTACTTAAGTATGCATCTCAAAAATGTAATTTTTAATATGCTGCAATGGCATTATTATATTGAATGTAAATAGAAATTGTTTAGGGTTAGGGTAACCCTAACCCGCAAAGACAACACTAGTCTGTTAAGTAGGCATTCACAGAGCTCTCTGCCACCCTACATGAGAACAGATCCAGGCTGACGTGGTATGACCCTTGCTAAGTTCTCAGGTCTCTTTTCCCAGAGGGACAGCATGGGTGCCTGGTGGGTAAGCTGTGGATTGGACAGCTTTCCTCTGGGATCCCTCATTTGGACTCAAGGAAGCCCGAGACCCATAAGAAGGCATCAGCACTGCCTGGGATAGCTGGAGGGGGAGATTTGGCCACATGCATCTGTCAAAACTCACCCCTTGACCCCAAAGTTTCAACTCTGGAAAATCTATCATAAATAAATATCCAAAATGAGGCATCACAAGCATCCCCCACCTCTAACGCTTGCCAGCCTCTGTTGTGTTGACTGAATGACATGTGGGTTTGGGACGACAGGTTGATCTTTAATTGCAGATTTTTCAGTTGACCTTTTTCTAATGGGTTTCCCATCTATTCACTAAGTAAACACTTAAGGATTGTGATTTTCAAATTTTGTCATTTCTTTGCATTTTTTGGCTGGAATTTTCCTCTACTGAAGACTTTTCTTTAATCTCTCATTGTTTAGTCTCTAAGTCACATCCAACTCTTTGTGACCTAATGGATTACAGCACACCAGGTTTCCCTGGTCTTCACCATCTCCCAGAATTTGCTCAGATTTATGTGTGTTGAGTTGGTGATACTATCTAAACATGTTATCCTCTGTTGCCCTTTTCTCCTTTTACCTTTAGTCTTTCCTAGCATCAGTTTTTTTTTTTTTTTTCCAGCGAGGCAGCTCTTCACACCAGGTGGCCAAAGTATTTGAGCTTCAACTTCAGTATCAGTCCTTCCAATGAATATTCAGGGTCAATTTCCTTTAGGATTGATTGGTTTGATCTCCTTGCTGTCTAGGGGACTCTCAAGAGTCTTCTCTAGCACCACAGTTTGAAGGCACCAATTCTTTGGTGTTCAGCCTTCTTTAATCACTAGGTATGTTTTATTGCCCCAAAATACAGTTCATACTGGAAGGGTAGTATTATTTCCTTATTTCCCATTAATTTTCTGTTATTTGTGGCAATTTGATGCACTTGCATTCTCCAGTGACATCTACTGAGTTTTACTTTTCTTTTTCTTTTTCATATATTGAATGTGTTTGAGTGATTATTCTATAATAACATGACTTCTGATGACTATAGTAAGCTGTCATCTATATAAAACTATCCTTTTTTTTTATATCTATGTCTTTGTATTTGGACATTTCTTTTTTTTTTTTTTTTTTACTAGTAACAAACCATTTTTTACTGTCCCAGGAACTGTGCTGAGAAGTTTACATGCGTTACCTCATCTAATCTTCACAGTAATCTTGTGATGCTTCATTTTGGTCATTTATCTGTGATAGATTTTCCAGAGTTGAAACTTGGCAGTCAAGGGGTGAATTTTGACAGATTACTGATGCATGTGGCCAAATCTCCCTCTCCAGCTATCCCAGCCAGTGCTGATGCCCTCTTATGGGTCTCAGGCTTCCTTGAGTCCAAATGAGGGATCCTGGAGGAAACAAGAGCTCACTGCCGGTTTGGTGATTCTTGAAAATTCCACATTCTTCCCCAGGCTGTCTGTTTTAGGATACAATTCTTAGGGTCTTCATGTAGATGCCTCAAGCATTCCAAGGAGGAGTCCTTTTGCTGTCCTGATGCCGTCAAGAAGGCATTCCCAGTTTTAAGGGGCAGAAGTGTGTGTAGACAGGTTAGACTATAGGAGAGAAAATTGGGAAGAGTGGAGTGGAGGCCATGGAATGAGCCCTGAAGCATGTGTACTGAACACACTTAGCAGAGAAGCCAGTAAGGGCTTCAGGAGACCGTGGCTGGTAAGGTGGAGGCAATGGAGCATCGGAGGATGAGAGGAAGGTGTTCTAAGGAGTCAGAGTGAGTCAACAGTGAGGACGTTCTGAAGGCATGGACATGGAGTGAGAATGTCTTTGGTGTCATGCTGGTTACCGGTGTCTGTTGCACTCAGGATGGTGGTCAGATTAGACTTGTCAGCGCAGAGTGGACCGAACCAGGAAGGGGGGCCAGAGGTAGCAGGTGTCGGTAATTCTAGCTGGCAAGCTTTTTTTTCTCTAGTATTTATCTATTTATTTAGCTGTACTGGGTCTTAGTTGCAGCGTGTCTGACCAAGGATTGAACCCTTCATCCCTGCATTGAGAGTGTAGAGTCTTACCCACTGGACCACTAGGCAAGTTTCTGGCAGGTTTTTTAAATTGAAGTATAGTTGATTTACAATATTGTGTTAGTTTCAGGTATACCATACAGTAAATCTGTATTTTTGCAGATTGTAGATTATTACAAGATATTGGGTATCCTGTGCTATACAGTAAACCCTTATTGCTTATCTATTTTATGTATGATAGTTTGTGTTCATTAATCTCATGCCCCAAATTTGTCCTTCCCCACTCCTTCATAACTGAGTTTGTTTTCTATGTCTGTGAGTCTGTTTCTGTTTTTTATACATTCACTTGTATTAGTTTTTAGATTCTACATATAAGTGATATTATATAGTATTTGTCCTTTCTTTCTGACTTATTTCACAGAACATAATACACTCTAGGTCCATCCATGTTGCTGCAAATGGCATTATTTCATTCTTTTTAAGGCTGAGTAGCATTCCGTTGTATATACATGCCACATCTTCTTTATCCATCAGTGGACCTTTAGGTTGCTTCTATGTCCTGGCTATTGTAAATAGTGCTGCTGTGAACGTAGGAGTGCATATATCATTTTGAATCATTTTTCTGGGATATATGCCTAGCGCTGAGTCATATGGTAGTTCTGTTTTTAGTTTTTGAGAAACCTCCATACTGTTTTTCATTCATTGTGGCTGCATCAATTTACATTCCCACTAACATTGACTGAAGGTTCCCTTTTCTCCACATCTTCTTCAACACTGTGTTGTTTGTAGACTTTCTCATGATATAGCTAGTATTTTTGATGTGAAAGGAAACCAAGAAACAGGACAGTAGCTGGTAGTAGGGAATGATGTGGGGTCAGGGATACTTTTTAAAAAATTAATATATTTGAGATTCTGGAAATGTCTGGTCAAGAAGGGCATGTTCATGATTCAGAGAGAAGGAACAGTTAAAGAGTGAAGTTTCATGCATGCAGCAAGGAATTCGATTCAGGACACAAAGGGAAGAACTTGCTTTTGTCTGGAGCAGGGTGTCCACCATGAAGAGGAGACAGAAGGAGGTGCAGGGGTGGTTATTGCAAGTATACACAGTCTCAGATTCTTCCATGTTCTCAGTAAATAAAACTTTGTAAAAGCTTTGAGAAGTTTATCATCTCACTGGAATGAGTGGTTTGAGGGAGGCAACTGGAAGCTGAGTTGAGAATGCAGAGCAGGGTTGAGCCTTACTGAGGTTTATAGTTAAGATGGTAAAGTGAGAACAGGTAGCACATGTGTCTTACATGGTGTTGAGGTGCTGAGGTATAGGCAAGGGACAGGGGGACAGCCACGCTGATGTGACAGGGAGAGAGGGACTGGGGTGCTGGTATGTGAAGGCTTGGCTGTGGTGGTGGAATCTAGACTGACCTGGTGAGCAGGGTAGTGACCTCGCATGTGACCATGACTGATTCAGGGTCCATGTAGGGGATAGAGGTTTACAGGAGATTGCAGAACCAGAGCCAGAAGGTCGTGGTTGGGGATTAGATAGCCATGTATTGATTCATTGGTGATCAAACATGAATTGGTGATTCTGTGTCAGGCCTTCCTTGAAGTTTTGGGGAAACGTGTTGAATAGACACAGGCATCTGTTGAGATGGAGCTGACTTTACATGAGGAGGAATGGTCTGAGACTCATGTGAGTTTAGGGCCCAAGTGCTCTCTGAAGGATGGAGGGGGTCTTGGGAAAGGGTGGTAGGTGCTGTTTTATTATTTTTAAAAATCTTATTATAGTTGATTTATAACATTGTGTTAATTTCTGATGTGTGTGCATGCATGCTAAGTTGCCTCAGTTGTGTCCAACTCTTTATGACCCTATGGACTGTAGCCCACCAGGCTCCTCTGTCCAAGGGATTCTCCAGGCAAGAATATTGGAGTGGGTTACCATTCCCTCCTCCAGGGGATTTTCCTGACCCAGGGGATTTTCCTGACCCAGGGATCCAACTGGTGTCTCTTGCATCTTCTGCATTGGCAGGTGGGTTCTTTACCACTAGTACGACCTGGGAAGCCCAGTTTCTGATGTACATTCAAGTAATTCAGTTCAGTTCAGTTCAGTCGCTCAGTCGTGTCCGACTCTTTGCGACCCCATGAATCGCAGCACGCCAGGCCTCCCTGTTCATCACCATCTCTCGGAGTTCACTCAGACTCACATCCATCGAGTCAGTGATGCCATCCAGCCATCTCATCCTCGGTCATCCCCTTCTCCTCCTGCCCCCAATCCCTCCCAGCATCAGAGTCTTTTCCAATGAGTCAACTCTTCGCATGAGGTGGCCAAAGTACTGGAGTTTCAGCTTTAGCATCATTCCTTCCAAAGAAATCCCAGGGTTGATCTCC
>SJYT01053622.1:353370-367239 GCA_006410635.1 Cephalophus harveyi
TTGAATTTTGTCAAAGGCTTTCTCTGCATCTATTGAGGTAATCATATGGTTTTTATCTTTCATTTTTTTAATGTGGTGTATCACATTGACTGATTTGGGGATACTGAAGAATCCTTGCATCCCTGGGATAAAGCCCACTTGGTCATGAGGCATGATCTTTTTAATATGTTGTTGGATTCTGTTTGCTAGAATTTTGTTGAGGATTTTTGCATGTATGTTCATTAGTGATATTGGCCTGTAGTTTTCTTTTTTTGTGGCATCTTTGTCTGGTTTTGGTATTAGGGTGATGGTGGCCTCATAGAATGAGTTTGGCAGTTTACCTTCCTCTGCAATTTTCTGGAGGAGTTTGAGTAGGATAGGTGTTAGCTCTTCTCTAAATTTTTGGTAGAATTCACCTGTGAAGCCATCTGGTCCTGGGCTTTTGTGTTGGAAGATTTTTGATTACAGTTTTGATTTCTAAGCTTGTGATGGGTCTGTTAAGATTTTCTATTTCTTCCTGGTTCAGTTTAGAAAGGTTATTCTTTTCTAAGAATTTGTCCATTTTTTCCAAGTTGTCCAATTTATTGGCATATAGTTGCTGATAGTCGTCTCTTATGATCTTTTGTATTTCTGTGTTGTCTTATGTGATCTCTCCATTTTCATTTCTAATTTTGTTTATTTGATTTTTCTCCCTTTGTTTCTTGATGAGTTGGCTAATGGTTTGTCTATTTGATTTATCTTCTCAAAGAAACAGCTGTTAGTTTTGTTGAGTTTTGCCATAGTCTCTGTTGTTTCTTTTCATTTATTTCTGCTCTAACTTTTATGATATCTTTCCTTCTACTAACCCTGGGGCTCTTCATTTCTTATTTTTCTAGTTGCTTTAGATATGAAGTTAGGTTATTTATTTGATTTTTCTCCTGTTTCCTGAGGTAAGTTTGTATTGCTATGAACCTTCCCCTTAGCACTGCTTTTACTGAACCCCGTAGGTTTTAGGTTGTTGTGTTTTCATTTTCATTCATTTCTATGCATATTTTGATTTTTTCTGTGATTTGTTGATTATTCAAAGCATGTTGTTTAGCCTCCATATGTATGTATTTTTAATGTTTTTTTTTTTTCCAGTATTGACATCTAATCTTACCTCATTGTGATCAGAAAAGATGCTTGAAATGATTTCAGTTTTTTTGAATTTACCAAGGCTAGATTTATGGCCCAGGATGTGATCTATCCTGGAGAGTATTCCGTGTGCACTTGAGAAAAAGGTGAAATTCATTGTTTTGGGGTGAAATGTCCTATAGATATCAGTTAGGTCTAACTGGTTCATTGTATCATTTAAAATTTGTGTTTCCTTGTTAATTTTCTGTTTAGTTGATCTATCTATAGGTGTGAGTGGGGGTATTAAAGTCTCCCACTATTATTGTGTTACTGTTAATTTTCCCTTTCATACTTGTTAGCATTTGCCTTACATATTGCAGTGCTCCTATGTTGGGTGCATATATATTTATAATTATTATATCTTCTTCTTGGATTGACCCTTTGATCATTATGTAGTGTCCTTCATTGTCTCTTTTCATGGCTTTTATTTCAAAGTCTATTTTATCTGATATGAGTATTGCTACTCCTCTCCTCTTTTGGTCTCCATTTGCATGAAATATCTTTTTCTAGCCCTTCACTTTCAGTCTGTATGTGTCCCTTGGCTTGAGGTGGGTGTCTTGTAGACAGCATATACAGGGATCTTGTTTTTGTATCCATTCAGCCAGTCATTGTCTTTTTTTGGGGTATTCAACCCATTTACATTTAAGGTAATTATTGATAAGTATGATCCCATTGTCATTTACTTTGTTGTTTTGGGTTCCAATTTATAAACCTTTTCTGTATTTCCTGTCTAGAGAAGATCGTTTAGCATTTGTTGAGCTGGTTTGGTGGTGCTGAATCCTCCCAGCTTTTGCTTGTCTGTGAAGCTTTTGATTTCTCCTTCGATTATTGATAAGTATGATCCCATTGTCATTTACTTTGTTGTTTTGGGTTCCAATTTATAAACCTTTTCTGTATTTCCTGTCTAGAGAAGATCGTTTAGCATTTGTTGAGCTGGTTTGGTGGTGCTGAATCCTCCCAGCTTTTGCTTGTCTGTGAAGCTTTTGATTTCTCCTTCGTATTTGAATGAGATCCTTGCTGGGTACAGTAATCTGGGTTGTAGGTTTTTCTCTTTCATCACTTTAAGTATGTTCTGCCATTCCCTCCTGGCCTGAAGAGTTTCTATTGAAAGATCAGCTATTATCCTTCTGGGGATCCCCTTGTGTGTTATTTGTTGCTTTTCTCTTGCTGCTTTTAATATTTGTTCTTCGTGTTTGATCTTTGTTAATTTGATTAATATGTGTCTTGTGGTGTTTTGCCTTGGGTTTATCCTGTTTGGGCCTCTCTGGCTTTCTTGGACTTGGGTGAAAATTTCCTTCCCCATTTTAGGGAAGTTTTAACTATTATATCCTCTCGTATTTTCTCATGGCCTTTCTTTTTGTCTTGTTCTTCTGGGATTCCTATGATTCAAATGTTGGGGCATTTAACATTGTCACAGAGGTCTCTGAGGTTGCCCTCATTTCTTTTAATTCTTTCTTTTTTTTTCCTCTCTGCTTTGTTTATTTCCACCATTCTATCTTCCATCTCACTTATCCTTTCTTCTGCCTCAGCTGTTCTACTGTTGTTTCCCTCCAGAGTTCTTTTAATCTCAGTTATTGCATTATTCATTATTGACTCTTCTTTATTTCTTCTAGGTCCTTGTTAAACATTTCTTGTGTCTTCTCAGTCCTTGTCTCTAGACTATTCATCTGTAACTCCATTTTGTTTTCAAAATTTTGGATCATCTTTACTATCATTATTCTGAATTCTTTTTCAGGTAGACTCCCTATGTCCTCTTTTGATTGGTTTGGTGGGCATTTATCATGTTCCTTTACCTGCTGAATATTTCTCTACCTTTTCATTTTGTTTAGATTGCTGTGTTTGGGGTGACCTTTCTGTAGGCTGGAAATTTGTTGTTCCCTTTTATTGTGGAGGTTGCTCCCTGTGGGTGGGGTTGGACTAGTGGGTTGTCAAGGTTTCCTGGTTAGGGAAGCTTGTATCTGTGTCAGGTTGGTGAAGCTGGATCTCTTCTCTCTGGAGTACAGTGAAGTGTCCAGTAGTGAGTTTTAGGGTGTCTATGGGTTTGGCATGACTTTAGGAAGCCTGTATTTTAATGTTCAGGGCTGTGTTCCTACATTGCTGGAGAATTAGCATGGTGTCTTGCTCTGGAACTTGTTGGCTCTTGAGTGGAGCTTGGTTTCAGTGTAGGTATCGAGGCTTTTTGATGAGCTCTTGTCAATTAATGTTCACAGAATCAGGAGTTTTCTGGTGTTCTCAAGTTTTGGATTTAAGCCTCCTGCCTCTGGCTTTCAGTCTTATTCTTACAGTAGCCTCAACACTTTTCCACCCATACAGTACAGATGATAAAACATCTAGGTTAGTGGTGAAAAGATTCTCTACAGTGAAGGACACCCAGAGAGGTCACAGAGTTACATGGAGAAGAGAAGAGGGAGGAGGGAGATAGAGGTGACCAGGAGGAGAAGAGGGGGTGTCAAAAGAGGAGAGACTGATGTAGTCAGTAATCAGTTCCCTAAGTGTTCTCCACAGCCCAGAACACCTAGAGAGATTCACAGAGTGAAGTAGAGAAGAGAAGGAGGAGGGAGGAGATCAAGGTGACCAGGGGGAGAAAAGGGAGAGTCAAAAGAGGAGAGAGCAATCAAGCCAGTAATCACACCCCTAAGAGAAAATGGATGCTGAAGATTGGATTGTTAAAGGTGCAAAATTGATGACAAACACCAAAAAGCAAAGATTAAAAATCTAGAGTAGAGGTTACACTCTCAAAAATACAACATTAAAAATACAAAACAAAATCAATACTAAAAGCTATAAAATATATATATATATATGAAATTTGCTTTAAAAATAGGGTCTTTTTTTGCAAGGTAATAGGTTATAAAAATGAAAATTAAAGGACTAAAAAAGAACTTAAAAATTAAAAAAAATAAAATGATAATAAAAATATATCTAGGAATTTCTCTGGAGCGGTTGTGGGCAGCGTGGGGGTCAGTTCAGTTTCAGATAGTTCCTTGTTCCACCTTGAGAAGACTCAAGGTCTACAGGCCCCTTCCAATGCTTAGTAAATATTTACTACAGGATTTTAATCTGTTGCACCTGTCACTTCCAGAGTGGTTCCCTCTTCTTTGTTTATTTTGGCTTCCTCTCTTTCCGAGTCTCTTCAGTGTCTACTTTCCACCCTGACACAAGGGGCCAAAGATGGTCACTTAGTCACTGGTCACTTAGTCACTTTAGGCTCACTTGTTCAGTTGTGTTGTGGGGAGGGAGGAACACAGCATACAAATATTGCTGGCACGTGTGGGGAGTGCTCGTAGTGCATGGACCACACCTGGTCTGCCCCAGCTCATGGTGGCATGTGCTTTCTTGGTCTACTCTGCTCAGGTTTCAGGTTGCCCAACAGCGGCACTGTCCCAAGCGGACGCTGTGTTTTGTGCACTTCCCAGGTCTGAGCTGCTCAGGTTCAGGTTCTCGGGTACTCCACAGGAGCACAGACTCAGTTGGGCGTGCTTTTTTGTGCCCTTCCCTGGTCCGAGTGACTCACCAGGTGTGTGGCGTGCACACTGTCCCAGGTGGGTTGTGCATCTTAATCACCTCCCAAGTCCCAGCTGCTCTGGAGCACCGTCTCAGGTGTGCTGTGTGTCTCTGGATGTCAACTGTTCAGGAGCCCAGGAAGACTTGGTTAGCAACTGGGAGCCTGCTCACAGTTTGGTGGAGGATGCTGGTCTCTGGGGCTGAGATTGGAGTAGCCCCTTGTCTTCCGGTTCTGGCTGTCCCCCGCCTGCCTCTCTGCCTCCTGTGGCAGGGGAGGGGCCTGTATGCAGCTGGCCAGCTCTCCTTTGGTATTCGCTCAATCCTTTGTTCTTTGAGAGGGCCAGGCTGTGCATTAGGTTAGAGCCTTTTGTGGGAAAGTTCTTTTTTTTTTCTCTCCCTGGCTACCCCACAGTTTGGGTTGTTAGTTCCCTCAGATTGTCCTCAGGGAATTCAGGCCCGGTCCTTACTCTAAGCATGCAACCTGCGCCTCCCTGTCCAGCCCCCGGTCGCTGGTGGCCAACACAAGCATCTGGGCTACTTCTCTGCTGGGAGTTGCAGTTAGGTGCGTATTCTGTGAGGTTTTTTTTTTTTTTCTTTTTTTCTTTTTCTGCCGGTTATGTTGCCCTCTGAGATTCCAAAACTCCCCACAGACCTGCTGGTGAGAGGGTTTCCTGCTGTTTGGAAACTTCTCCTCCTTTACAACTCCCTCCCTGAGATGGGTCTCCATCCCTAACTCTTTTGTCTCTCTTTTTGTCTTTTATGTTTTGTTCTGCTGCTGCTGCTGCTGCTAAGTCACTTCAGTCGTGTCTGACTCTTAGCGACCCCACCAGACGGCAGCCCATCAGGCTCCCCTGTCCCTGGGATTCTCCAGGCAAGAACACTGGAGTGGGTTGCCATGTCCTTCTCCAATGCATGAAAGTGAAAAAGGAAAGTGAAGTTGCTCACTCGTGTCCGACTCTTAGCCACCCCATGGACTGCAGCCTATCAGGCTCCTCCATCCATGGGATTTTCCAGGCAAGAGTACTGCAGTGGGATGCCACTGCCTTCTCTGATACCTCCTTTCAAAGAGAATGGGCTGCCTTTTTGGGTGCCTGGTGTCCTCCACTAGCGTTCAGAAGTTGTTTTGTGGAAGTTGCTCAGCATTCAAATGATCTTTTGATGAATTTGTGGGGGAGAAAGTGGTCTCCCCATCCTATTCCTCCACTATCTTGGTTTTTAAACATTTGTATTTACCACAGAATTGACTGTGTGGTGGTTCAGGCTATAACCTCCATGTTTGTAGTTATATGGTTCAGTATGAAGGAGAAGGGTTTTAATACATGTTTTGAAAATTATTTATCTGGACTCCATCATTTTAAAGAACTTTTATTTTCATCCTTACAATTTATTGTAATTTGTCCCTGGTTACTTTAGTGAGTGGTTGAACTATGACTGGTTCTTGTAGGAATCAGTATCTTAACTTCAATACATCTGAATTGAAGCTCGTATGTTTTGAGGTTATTTTATTTTTTCGACCTGGTGTTTAGTAAATTTGTGCTACTTTTTGTGTGTTATATTTTAGAAGGCAAAACAGTTGATTCCCCCACCCCCTCAACCTTCCAACTATGCTTAATTCCAGAGTATTGTTGTGAAAGTAGCAATGGCACTGACGTTACTACCCCATCACAGCATTCTGAGTTTAGAAGAGATGCTGCCAGGACGTCTATAGATTTCACAATAATCCCCAGACATGAAGCTCATTGAGGTTTAGAAAAATCAACTTTTCAAAGCTCATTTGTGCCAGTCACACTTTTGAAGTCAATGACATACTGTCTTCTCTGTAGTTTGTTTTTGCTCATTTAAGGATCTTGCCTTAAAGGGCCTGTTTTACTTTGACAACTGGTGGTTCTTCTCACTCCTTTGGCAAACAGTGTGGGTGATGCAGAATTGGTTGCGAATGTTTGTTGATGGCCTTTAATTAAAATGGATGACTTAGCCCAGCCTTTTTGTCATGGTTTTCTTCTCTTTCTTGTGGATGTGCCCTGAGTAGTAATCAGTTCTGTGGACATGACTCGCATTTCTGTGTCCTCCCTTTTGAGTCTTGAGAGCCAGGAAGAGTGTAGAACCTGAGGATCCAGAGGACAGCAGCCAACCAGGGACTGAGAGGGATTTTCCTCGGGGGTTTGTAGTGCACAAAGTTGTTTCTTTCTCTTTGGGACCCCATGGAGTATAGCCCACCAGGCTCCTCTGTCCTTGGGATTCTCCAGGCAAGAATACTGGAGAGGGTTGCCATGTCCTCCTCCAGGGGATTTTCCTGACCCAGGGATCAAACCAATGCCTTTTATGTCCATCTGCATTGGCATTAAAATGGATGACTTAGCCCAGCCTTTTTGTCATGGTTTTCTTCTCTTTCTTGTGGATGTGCCCTGAGTAGTAATCAGTTCTGTGGACATGACTCGCATTTCTGTGTCCTCCCTTTTGAGTCTTGAGAGCCAGGAGGAGTGTAGAACCTGAGGACCCAGAGGACAGCAGCCAACCAGGGACTGAGAGGGATTTTCCTCCAGGTTTGTAGTGCACAAAGTTGTTTCTTTCTCTTTGTGACCCCATGGACTATAGCCCACCAGGCTCCTCTGTCCTTGGGATTCTCCAGGCAAGAATACTGGAGAGGGTTGCCATGTCCTCCTCCAGGGGATTTTCCTGACCCAGGGATCAAACCAATGCCTTTTATGTCCATCTGCATTGGCAGGGGAGTTCTTTACCATTAGCACCTCCTGAGAAGCCCCCAGATTTGTACTAGCCTTTGGAAATCTGAAAGTTGATTTATTTCCTTTCTGTTATCTTTATTGTCTAGCTGAGGGGTTGGCCAGATAGAAGGCCTTAGCAAGTGCTTTACAGACTCTGTCACTGAACCCAGCTACACCGTTGTCATGTGGGCACCACAGACAATATGCATGGAATAAGTTTGGCTGTTATTTCTTAACAAAACTTCATTTACAAACACTGGCTGCAGTTAGCTGGCCCCAGGTCTATACTTAGGTAATACATAAAAGGTAAATTTATTTTGAAAAGTCAGTTTGACTTTTCTTTCCATCTCTAACCATATGTGGTCATCAGCCAGTCATGTAATAAAATACTGTTATATAATAAAAACTGAATTACTTTCCTGAAAAATACAGATCCTCTCCCTATGCTGTGTTGCTCACTGTCCAAGGGGCTGCCAGGTGGGCAGGTACACTGGTGCAGTGTTTTATGGGGGGCAGAGAATTGAGTGGTCAGTGTGACTGGAGCTTAGTGTCCAGTGTGAGGGGAAGGGGTGGGAGAGGCATCTGTAAGGAGTGTGGTTGGTACACAGAGCAGTTGGTGGAGTCTTCTGGTAGATGGATTTAGTACACTGGTGCAGTGTTTTATGGGGGACAGAGAATTGAGTGGTCAGTGTGACTGGAGCTTAGTGTCCAGTGTGAGGGGAAGGGGTGGGAGAGGCATCTGTAAGGAGTGTGGTTGGTACACAGAGCAGTTGGTGGAGTCTTCTGGTAGATGGATTTAGGAATTGGAACTCAGTTCTGAGAGCAGTGGGGAACCGCTAGAGGGTTTTAGGCAGAGGAGAAAGCATTCCACGTGTTTGTGGAGGCTTGACCTAGGGTTCTGTGGGTCTGACTTGGAGGCTGGAAGATCCTGAGGAAGATGGCGTGGGAATCTAAGAGTGTGGAGGTGCCGTCCTTAGCTATGGGAGCAATGCTGCGGATGATGAAGGGGCAGATGATACTGGTAGACTGCTGCTGCTGCTGCTAAGTCGCTTCAGTTGTGTCTGACTCTGTGTGACCCCATAGACAGCAGCCCACTAGGCTCCTCTGTCCCTGGGATTCTCCAGGCAAGAACACTGGAGTGGGCTGCCATTTAGTGGTGCTCCAATGTGAGCAGGCATTGGAATCACCTGGAGGACTTGTGAGCATAATTGTTGTTCAGTTTAGGTCTTACAGAATTTGAGGATAATATCCTGAAAGATATGCAAAAGTAATTGATTATTTGTGCCTGGGGGTCAGGGGACAGAACCTAGGGGGAGAGAGAGATGGAGTCTTTGATTGCGCAGATGATCCCTGAAGCTGTTAGGCATTGAAGTGTGCCCACAGGATGAGAATCAAGCAGGGCCTGACATGCAGATGAACGTTTATGCAATGGGCAGGGGAAAGCTGCATGGGACAGGTGAAGAGCAGTTAAGAGGTGGGGCAGAGAGAAAGATAAAAGACAGATGGAGGAGTAAGTGATACCAAACAATGCTAAGAGGTCAAGGAAGAGTGAGATTGAAAAGCAGTCATTGAATTTGCCAAAGTTACTGTCAGTAACCTTGCAGATGTAGAGAGCAGTCTGGGTTGGATGTATGTGTGTTTTTTGATGGGGGACGCCGGCCAGGTCTCCGCATGCTGAAGCTGGATGAAGGGTCAGGGCAAGCTGGGGAGGCAGGAAGGGGTCAGTGCAAGAGTGTGATGAGCACCAGAGGGTTATGACACCTCAGGGTTGTTATGACAGGGGAAGGAGAAGTACCTTTAAAAAAAAAAAAGCCTGGGTGTGTTAGAGCATGTGCAGATGCTGACAGGAGGGACCCTATAGAGAAGGAGAATTGATGGATAGCGTGTGGTCTTCAGAGTGTCAGAGGGATAGGATGTGTAGCTCAGCTCAGAGTTGGCCTCGGACACGAGTAGCAACACGTGTGTGTGAAGAGAGACCAGGAAACGGGGATGCAGTGTAGGTGGGCTTTCCTTACAGGTGGCTCATGGGAAGGTGAGGGAGTGCTGGCAGCATCTGTGTTTGCTGTGCATTAGATTTTGACCTCTGCACTGAGTGAGTAGGGGTGTGTAAAGGAAAATGTTTGAAAATAGTGTGGAAATGTTTCATGTGGATGCACAGGACCATCACTGAGGACTGGCAGGAGGAAAAAGGGTGCTTCTGGAGGCTGGTGGGGGTACAGGGTGGGGATAGTGTTGACTCCGCCCCAGTACTGGGTGCAGCAAAGGCGAAACAGTGCACACCTCTCTGGCTGGTGCTTTGCTGGATGGGTGATACATCTGAAGGTCAGTGAGGATGGGAGTTGGGAGTGGAGTTGTCGGGTGAGGTCACTCGAGCTCAGAAAGGAGGAGTGACTTACCTGCGGCTGCAGTACTTTGGACAGCCAGAAATCTGTCTCCCAACAGTTAGGTCAGTTGCTTTTCTCCATACCACCCTGCCTTCGTGAGAAGAAGAACTTCTGAGTGAAACAGATTCTCAATTTCTGTGTGTTCTTGGTGGTTAATAGTCCCAGCACATTCATTAATGAGGTTGAGTATGAGTGTTTTCTTTAACAAAGTAATCCTGTGACTTCTGGGAATGTTCTATGAAGAATCTTGGACATTTTTAAAGCTGTTTGAGAAAGATGTTGGGGATCCTTGTAGTAAATACTAGGGATTCAAAGATGGAAGACAGCCTAGGAAGAGTGGAGCAAGTATTAGTAGCCTGAGAAATCTGTGTGAGCAATAAGGACCCCAAGACGTACTTTAAATACTGCCCTCAGAGGAGGACTTTAAAAATGAGAATTTTTCCATGTTTCATATAAAAATGTTGGTGTCACCGGTTCACCTGGAACAATCACCTGGAAGAAGGTCAGTTTTGATCAGAGACTGAAGGGATGGGCTAAGGGTGCTGCTCAGAAATGTGTTGGCATGTCCGGCATGTGAATTTAGAGAGACCACACTTGAGCCTGCAGGTAGGAGCAAGGTGCTTGGGTGTCATCACCATTGCTTCCAAAGGCCAAACTTCTTGAGGCACCAGATGGTCCATATTGAAGGTCTTACTGATCCTGTAAGGTGCATGAGAATAGGGTAGCCTTGAAAGCAAAGTCAAAATATAACTGAAATTAGGAATTGGCGTGAATGGAATCTGAAAATGGCCTCATCTTGTAGTAAATATTGGTTGTATGCTGTCTGTATATCTATTGAAGGTGGATGGGGAAGAGGACAGTTAGACACATGGAGTCCTCAGGTCACAGTGGAGAAAACCTTTCTTTCTTGTTTCCTATTACAAATACAGCCAATATTTACTAAAATGGGAGGGGAGCCTCGAATTCCAAATAGATGGCAGCAGAAGCCAAGGCAAGATCCGAGGAGAAATCCTGCATGACTTAACTTAGATGCCAATCTTGACTTAACACTTTGCAAACAGGTGCTGTTAGGGAGACAGGCTCTATGATTCCTGTACCTAGTGGCAGAGGGTCTTTGAGGGGCCCTGTTGGTGCATCCACCACCCTTCTGCCCAGGTGTCAGTTACAAAACTGAAATACAGTGGTCTTCGTATGCTGACTGATGTCACAGTATTTGGGAAAAGTATGTGCTGAAGTTTGCTATCTAATAAGAAAAAATCCTCACAGAGGATATATTGACTTGATTTAAAAATCTGCCAGTTTATTGGGTGCTCATTTGATAGTGTAATTTCAGTTGACAACCGCAATGGGCACGTCCTTTAAAGTGGTGGACTAGTGGCTAGGACTCTGCTTCCACTGCAGGGGGCCTGGGTTTGATCCCTGGTTAGGGAACTAAGATCCCACAGGCAGTGCAGCATGGCCAAAAAAGAATTGTATCCTGACGAAGCAGAAGTTTGAGACTCGCTGTGGTACCAGCAGTAAGGGCCTACAGGTGGGTGATGCTTTCCTCAGTGTGAGCAGAAAAGCATGGGAGGGATGATTAGTCAGTCAGTTCAGCCACTCAGTAGTGTCGATTAGGTCCACGGCAAATGCAGGTTGCGTGAGTTCATGTGGTCTGGTTGGTTGCCCCAGTCCAGGTGTTAGGAAGGAGATTCAGGGAACTGGGGCTTATTTCTTGTTCTTGATGCCATGTTACACATCCTGCAGATGATCTGTGGCTTTGAGGATCATGGTAACAAAACTAAGTTGTTTCCATACTTCAGCACTTCTCTGTATTGCAGAATAAGTAAATAAATAAGTACGCCAGCAGCAGTTAAGGGGGAAATGGAAAATGGTCTCAGGTCCCCTATCTTCGTCATCAGGGAGCTTTTTACCATTTTTAAACAGTGTTTATTTTCACAATGCCTCCCCCAAAGTAGACCTTGCCCTAAAAGGGAAAGTGGAAGTATTAGTCATTCAGTCGTGTCTGATTCTTTGTGACACATAGACTGTAGCCCACCAGGCTCCTCTGTCCATGGTATTCTCCAGGCAAAAATACTGGACTGGGTTTTTACTTCCTTCTCTGGGGCATCTTCCCCAGGTATCAAACCCGTGTTTCCTGGTTTGCAGGCAGATTCTTTATCATCTAAGCCACCAAGTATGCCTCAATGAATTACATTTTTACAGCAACATCATTAACAGCAAAAACCTATGAAAAGCAGTCAGCATGTTGAAGGGCCAAGCACTCCGCTCAGTGTTTAACAGGAATCACTTAAATTGATTAAATTTAAACTATTTAATCCTACTTCCATTTTATGATGTGAAAACTGAAACTTAGTGTCACTTGGTAAGTCACATAGTTTTGTGAGCAGCAGGTGGAATCCAAACCCAAGAAAGCTGACTCCACATCTCATGCCTTGTCTTCACCTCCCATAGCTGACCTGTTGCCAAAACTGTTGATTCAGAGGCGCTGCTGCCCCTCAGACAGGCGGAGGGCAAAGGCCTCCAACCCCTGGCCCTTCCAGAGTAGAGCATCCTCCCATAAGTTATGGGTGGCCATCAGCCTGCAGCCATGGTTCTCTGTGGAGCATGTGGTTCTGAAGTGTTTACTACTGAACAAAATGCATGTGTAAGTGGACCCGCACCATTCCCACCCGAGTTGTTCAAGGGTCAGCTTTCTCTCTGAAAACTCGGGCCTTGTTTCTCTTCCTTGTCATCACTCTGGTGCAGCTCACTTAAGCCTGTTACTTGGCTTCCATGGTCCCCCTCTGCCCCTCAGCTCCTCCCCCACAGATNCATTCATCTGAGGGAAGGAGCTGAGGGGCAGAAGGGGACCATGGAAGCCAAGTAAGAGGCTTCAGTGAGCTACACCAGAGTGATGACAAGGAAGAGAAACAAGGCCCGAGTTTCTAGAGAGAAAGCTGACCCTTGAACAACTCGGGTCAGCATGGTGCAGGTCCACTTACACATGGATTGTGTTCAGTAGTAAACACTTCAAAGCCACGTGCTCCACAGAGAACCATGCCTGTAGGCTGATGGCCACCCATAGCGTATGGGAGGATGCTCCACTACGGAGGGGGCAGGGGTTGGAGGCCTTTGCCCCCGCCTGTGTGAGGGCAGCAGTGTCTCTGAATCAACAGCTTGGGCAACAGGTCAGCTGTGGGAGGTGAAGACGAGGCACCAGATGTGGAGTCAGCTTTCCTGGGTTTGGATTCCATCTGCTGCTCACAAAACTATGTGACTTACCAAGTGACACTAAGTTTCAGTTTTCACATCATCAAATGGAAGTAGGATTAAAT
Source organism: Cephalophus harveyi (assembly GCA_006410635.1). Classification (NCBI taxonomy): domain Eukaryota; kingdom Metazoa; phylum Chordata; class Mammalia; order Artiodactyla; family Bovidae; genus Cephalophus; species Cephalophus harveyi. The sequence continues at coordinate 366,430 of SJYT01053622.1, forward strand.
AAACAAATGGTTTAAATTTAATCTATTAAGTGATCCCTGTTAAACACTGAGCCAAGTGCTTGGCCCTTCAACATGCTGGCTGCTTTTCATAGGTTTTTGCTGTTAATGATGTAGCTGTAAAAACGGAATTCATTAAGGCCTACGTGGTGGCTCAGATGGTAAAGAATCTGCCTACAACCCAGGAAACATGGGTTTGATTCCTGGGGAAGATCCCCTGGAGAAAGGAGTAACAACCCACTCCAGTATTTTTGCCTGGAGAATACCATGGACAGAGGAGCTTGGCGGGCTACAATCCATGGGTCACAAAGAATCAGACACGGCTGAGTGACTAATGCTTCCACTTTCCTTTTTTGGGTAAGGTGTACTTTGGTGGAGGCACTGTGAAAATAAACACTTAAAAAAAAAAAAAAAAAACGGAAAAATAGTTCCCTGATGACAAAGATAGGGGAAATGAGACCACTTTCAGTTTCCCCCTTAACTGCTACTGGCACACTTGTTTATTTGCTTATTCTGCAAAGCAGAGAAGTGCTGAAGTATGGAAACAACTTAGTTTTGTTACCATGATCCTCAAAGCCACAGATCATCTACATGATGTGTCTCATGGCATCAAGAATAAGAAATAAGTCCCAGCTCCCTGACTCTCCTCATTCCTAACGCCTGGACTGGGGCAACCAACCAGACCATGTAAACTCACTCAACCTACATTTGCCATGTACCTAATCATCCCTCCAATGCTTTCCTGCTCACACTGAGGAAAGCATCACCCACCTGTAGGCCCTCACTGCTGGTACTCACAGCGAGTCTCAAACT
>SJYT01053624.1:0-28145 GCA_006410635.1 Cephalophus harveyi
GTCTGCCCTCGGATGCTGTCTTGCAACACCTACTGTCTTACTTGGGTTTCTCTTACCTTGGACGTGGGGTATCTCTTCAGGGCTTCTCCAGCAAAGCACAGCCGCTGCTCCTTACCTTGGACGAGTTGCCCCTCCTGATCTTGAACATGGCATAGCTCCTCTTGGCCCTCCTGATTCCATGCAGCCACCACTCCTTGGACGTGGGGTTGCTCCTCTCAGCCGCTGCACCTGACCTCGGACATGGGGTAGCTACTCTCGGCTACTGCCAAGTCCATCCTAAAGGAAATCAGTTCTTAATATTAATTGGAAGGACTGATTCTGAAGCTGAAACTCCAATACTTTGACCACATGGTAGGAAGAACTGACTTAAATGAAAAGACCCTGATGCTGAGAAAGATTGAAGGCAGGAGGAGAAGGTGATGACAGAGAACGAGATGGACATGAGTTTGAGTAAGCTCTGTGAGTTGGTGATGGATAGGGAAGCCTGGCATGCTGCAGTCTATGGGGCTTCAAAGAGTCAGACATGACTGAGCAACTGAACTGAACTGATATATATATATGAAAAGATATATGCACGCCTGTATTTATTGCAGGGCTTCCCTGTGGTGGCTCAGCGGTAAAGAATCAGCCTGCCAGTGCAGGAGTCACAGGTTTGATCCCTGGGTCAGGAAAATCTCCTGGAGAAGGAAATGGCAACCCACTCCAGTGTTCTTTTTATTTTTCACTCCAGTGTTCTTGCCTGGGAATTTCCATGGACGGAGGAGTCTGGTGGGCAGCAGCCCATGGTTTCACAAAAGTGTTGGACATGACTCAGTGACTAAATGATAGTAATCACTACAGCATTATTTACAAGAGCCAAGATATGAAGGCAACTGAAATGCCCATGGATAGATGAACAGACAAAGAAAACCTTACACACACACATACATATACAATTGACTATTTCTCAGCAGGAATAAAAGAATATAATTTTTCCATTTGTGACAACATAGAGGCTATTAGAGGTATTATGCTAAGTGTAGTGAGTCAGATAAAGATAAATATTTTCTAATTTCACCTATATGTGGAATCTAAAATGCAAAACAAATGCACAAACAAAACAGAAATGGACCTACATATACAAAAACAAATAGGTGGTTGCCAGTAGGAAAGGACTGGAGAGCTGTCCACCCTAAAGCTGTTTCAGAAGTGATTTTTTTTCATATACTTCTCTCTACATAAAGCAGTAGTACAAACTGTAGAAACTGTAGGGAGGGTTATTAGATCTCTAATTAGTTCTAACTTGTTCTACTTGCCTGAAAAGGTTGGAAATAAATTCAGTTAAACATTTTCTTTAATGCAGGAGATTTTAACAGATGCTGTGCTTGATGGATTTAAGTATGCTTCTTGAATCTTGTAACAAAACTCAAATTCATTACAGAGCAAAGAATCCTACCTCTGTAGTCATAGGAATGAAAGAAAGGAAGAAAGAAAACCATGATAAAAGAGGGACAATAAGTCCTTGCAAATGAAGGTTACAAACTGTCCAGGTAGTTCTAGTATTCTTTTTCTATCACAAAGCATTTCTGTTCTCTTCCTTTTAATAATTCCTTTTCTGAAGGTGCTCAAACCTCATTAAATTGTCATGTTGTCATGGTAGCTTCATCTCCAAATGTGAATTAACTACATGTTGACTCAAAACGACATGGTTTTCTTATAAAATGCTACGCCACTGCTGCTAGTGAAGCGATTAAGCTCCTTTGAAAACTCTCAGGTAATAAAATTCTATTAATCATAGTGCTATAAAACTTCAAAGTATGTCTTCATGTTAATGTTCAGAAACCTAAATGACTTCTATCAGCTGTAGCAATTTCACTGGAATAATAGAGTTTTATAGTGCTGACTTGTATTCTTTAATTAAGGTATTTGTCAAAATTACGTGTACCAGGATATAAGTTTTAAATCTGTGTACCATAAAACGTATTCTGGGTTTTGCTTTCACTCAAGTCCAGAATGCAAAGTTAGGCCTATACCAGGGTTTGCTTTCACTCAAGTTCAGAATGCAAGCTTAGGCCTATACCAGATTGAGCATTTCCTCTTAGGCCAAGAATGGCAAAGAGTTTTCAACTGAAGACCTAACTCCAATACACATGGAAATGGATATTGGGAAGGACTGTGAGTCTGTTTCCAGGTCTAGAGGGAATGAGAGCTCTTATTAGTTAGCGATTCTCCTATATACAGAAAAAGGAGAGGAGACACTCTGTGGTACAGTGCTTTTATACTCTCCAAAAGATAGCTCTTTATTGTCTTTTGCTCTCTTTTGTTTCAGTTTTAATTTTTATCAAACTTACATAGCTATATAGCTAGAAAGTCAAATAGTCATGGTTAAAAAGCCCAAGAGGACAAAGTCTTATAATGAAAAACAGTAGTTTCCTGATCAACCCCTTGCCATCCTTGATTTTCACTCCCAGAGGGAACCATTTGAGGTTCTTTAGCTGTTCTTTAGCCTCTGTAGTTCTGAGTGTGGTTATGTAATTGCAAGCCACAGACTAACTCCAGATGTTATTTAGCTCACGGGGATGCTAAACTTCCAGGAACAATGCTTAAACCACACGGCAGCCTGCCCTGAAGAAAGAAAGACTTTTCCCCAAGACACGCTCCACAGATGCCAATTCTGCCTGGAACTCAGTCTTGGGGCCACCCTCCCAAGCTGGCTGACTCCGCCGCAGCCCTCACCAGCCAACCCTTCCTGTATGGGACCAGCTTACTCAAGTCACACACTTCTAAGTCAAAATCTCATGTGAGTGAGTCGACTGGCAAAGCCCGGGTCACATGTGTCTGTGCTAGCTGCAAAGAACACTGGAGGAGACTTTGAGAGTTTATTTTGGGAATACAGAGTTCATATGGAAGTAAATTCCCCAAATAAAAGAATATGCTGTTTAAAAGGACCTGCACAGCATGAAAAGAAATGGCAAATGTCAACCACAGTTTGCTTGCTTTCTTTTTTGGAAGACTAAGTCAGGAAAGATTTTTTTTTCTAGATTTATTTATTTATTGCTTTGATGGATCTCTGTTGCTGCACATGGACTTTCTCACATGGTAAGTGGGGGCTTCTCACTGCAGTGCCTTCTCTCTTTGCAGAGCATGGGCTCTAGGTGCATGAGCTTCATTTCCCCTTAACATGTGGCATCTTACTGCAGTAGGGATCGAACCTGTGTCCTTGGCACTGGCCGGCAGTTTCCTAACCACTGAACCAGCAAGGCAGCCCCTATCACAGCTTTCTAAAGCACAAGTTTATTCTACTGTTTATTCATTTTGTATTTTAGATAATTTCTAGGCTTTCCCCACCTGTTGAAGATACATCATAATTCCCATGGACACCACTCAGACTCCTGCTTCATCTACCCATAACTTTAAAATAGATCAGTATTTGGGTTTTCAAATACTGATTTGTCCACATGGATATTATTTTTATCTTAGCCAAATATGTTGCTATATTTTTCCTTATATAATGTTATGTTTTCCCTGGAGTTAATAGTTAAACATTTTCATTTGGTATCTTTCTATATGTATGCATGCATGCTAAGTCACTTCAGTCATGTCTGACCGTTTGTTACCCTATGGACTGTAGCCCTGGGGGCTCCTCTGTCCCTGGGATTCTCCAGGCAAGAGTACTGGAGTGGGTTGCCATGCCCTCCCCCAGGGGATCTTCCTGACCCAGGGATCAAACCTCTGTCTCTTGTGTCTCCTGCATTGGCGGGCAGTTCTTTACCACTGAGCCACCTGGGAAGCCCCACCTGCCTGTATACCTAACATGAATGCATTCTAAACTTTATTCCAAAATTGTAATTTCCTTTTTTAAAATTAATTAATTTTAAAATTTTAATTGGAGGCTAATTACTTTACAATATTGCAGTGGTTTTTTGGCACACAGTGACATGAATCAGCCATAGGCGTACACGTGGCCCCCCATCTCAAAGCCCCCCCACCCCCATCCCATCCCTCAGGGTCATCCCAGTGCACCAGCTGTGAGTGCCCTGTTTCATGCATCAAACTTGGACTGCTGATCTATCTCACCTATGGTAATATACATGCTTCAATGCTATTCTCTCAAATCATCCCCCTCTCGTCTTCTCCCAGAGTCCAGAAGTCTGTTCTTTACATCTGTGTCTCTTTCGCCATCTTGCATATAGGGTCATCATTACCATCTTTCTAAATTCCATATATGTGTGTTAATATACTGTNCCCCCATCCCATCCCTCAGGGTCATCCCAGTGCACCAGCTGTGAGTGCCCTGTTTCATGCATCAAACTTGGACTGCTGATCTATCTCACCTATGGTAATATACATGCTTCAATGCTATTCTCTCAAATCATCCCCCTCTCGTCTTCTCCCAGAGTCCAGAAGTCTGTTCTTTACATCTGTGTCTCTTTCGCCATCTTGCATATAGGGTCATCATTACCATCTTTCTAAATTCCATATATGTGTGTTAATATACTGTACTGGTGTTTTTCTTTCTGACTTACTTCACTCTGTATAATAGGCTCCACTTCATTAGAACGGACTCAAATGTGTGCTTTTAAATAGCTGAGTAATATTCCATTGTGTATATGTACCACCGCTTTCTTATCCATTCATCTGCCAACGGACATCTAGGTTGCTTCCATGTCCTGGCTATTATAAACAGTGCTGCGATGAACATTAGGGTCCACGTGTTTCTTTCAATTCTGGTTTCTTTGGTATGTATGACCAGCAGTGGGATTGCTGGGTCATCTGGCAGTTCTATTTCCAGTTTTTTAAGGAATCTCCACACTGTTCTCCATAGTGGCTGTACTAGTTTGCATCCCCACCAACAGTGTAAGAGGGTTCCCTTTTCTCCACACCCTCTCCAGCATTTATTGTTTGTAGACTTTTTGATAGCAGCCATTCTGACCGGCGTGAGATGGTATCTCATTGTGGTTTTGATTTGTATTTCTCTGATAACGATCGATGTTGAGCATCTTTTCATATGCTTGTTAGCCATCTGTATGTCTTCTTTGGAACTGTAATTTCTTGTATATTTTAAAATTTCTAAGAGGTTTATCTTGTTTTCTAAATGTTCTTTTTATAATGTTTATGTGCATATGTCATGGATGTAATGCAAGGATGTATTCATCCCTGAAGATAATTGTAGTGTTTTTTTTTTCTACTACCTATGTTGTTTGTTTCATCTGTGCTACCTTTTTCTATTTGTTTTAGTCTCTCTGATGTTAAACGTTTTTTCCCAAATCTCTTGTCATTTTTATTTTGCTCATATTTAAGAAAGAGGCTTTAAAATTGTGAGAGAAAGAGTCAGTTTATTAAAGATTGGGCTTCACTGAACGATAATTGAGTAGAATACAGCATTTCATTAGGTATCTCCCAAGTGGAAATAGTTTATTTTTCTCATTTTCCTCTTTGGTTGATCACTTATAATTATACCTCTTTTTCAACATAATATGTAAAACTCACTCCTCTTCAGTCTACTAGGCTCATTTCAAACCACCTACTATACCTCTGTATGTGTTATCAACATTTTGATCTGTAGGATTCTAGAAATCTTTATGTTTATACATACATATGCAAGATTAGCTTTTTACTTCTCCCCAGATAATCATGTTATACATATCATTGCTGTGTGTGTGTGTGAACTAGGTGTCTTCAGTCGTGTCTGACTCTTTGTGACCCTATGGACTGTAGCCCACCAGGCTCCTCTGTCCATGGGATTATCCAGGCAAGAATATTGGAGTTACCATTTCCTCCTTCAGAAGATCTTCTTGGCCCCGGGATCGAACTCGTGTCTCCTGTGTCTCCTATGTTGGTAGGTGGATTCTCTACCACTGAGCCACCTGGGAAACCCAGTCTCATGAGAGACCCTAAGCCAAAGCCACCCAGTAAGTTGCTCCTGATTCTTGATCTGCAGCAACTGTGATGTAATAAATGGTTGTGATAAGCTGCTTATGTTAGGGAGTAATTTGTTACACAGCAGTAAATAACTGATACTGATTTTGATACCTGGAAGTAGGGTGCTACCATAATAAGTACCTACAAATGTGGAAATGACTTTGAAACTGGGTAGCAGGTAAAGGCTATAGGGGCTTTGAGGAAGAGGGCAAGAAATTGTTAATAGAAGCTTGGTTGCAATAGGGAGGCTGTGGTGAGATCTTAAAGAAGAGAGCGCAAACTAGGAAAACTGGATAAAAGGAGATCCTTAATTCACGATGGCAGAAAGTTTAGTGGGCGTCCCCTCTGGTGATGTGGAAAGTACAGAATGTACCTGATGGGCCAGGTGGGCCAGCTCAGTACATGTCCAGGTGCTGACAGTGCCCCCTGGTTTCCTCTTGCTGGTGGTAATAACATGTGAGAGGTGGGATGGGGTGGGAGATGAGAGGGCGGTTCAGGAGGGAGGGGACACGTGTGTACCTGTGGCTGACTCATGTTGACGTATGGCAGGAACCAGCACAATATTGTAAAGCAATTATCTTCCAATTAAAAAAAAAAAAGGATCTATTCAAACTAAAAAGCTTTGCACAGCAAAAAAAAAAAAAAGAAACCAACAAAACAAAAAGGCAACCTAATGAATGAGAAAATATATTTGCAAATAATGTGTCCAATAAGAAGTTAATATCCAAAATAAATAAAGAACTCATACAACTCAGTATCAAGAAAACAAGCAACCTGATTTTAAAAATGGGAAGACCTGAATAGACATTTTTCCAAAGAAGAAATACAGAAGGCCAACACATGAATAAATATTAAATATCAACATCCCGAATAATCAAACAAATGCAAATGAAAACTACAAGGATCGCTCACCTAAAGCCCATCAGAATGGCTATTGTGAGAGATAACTAGTGTTGGCACGGATATGGAGAAAAGGGAACCAGTGTGTGCTGTGTGTTTTCACTAAGATGTGGAATCTAGTAAAAGAAACAAAGAAATATAACAGAACAGAAACAGGCTCACAGACACAGAGAAGAACCTTGTGATTACCAAGGGAAGATGGGTGGGAGAGGGAAAAAAAAGGTCAATGGGATTAAGAGGTACAAACTGCCAGCTATAAAATAAATAACTCATAGGATGTTGTGAAGAGAGCAGGGAATATAGTCAATATTTTATAACAAATTTGTATGGTTTTGTAATCTATAAAAATATTGAATCAGTATTATCACTATGCTGCTAAGTCACTTCAGTCGTGTCTGACTCTCTGTGACCCCAGAGACAGCAGCCCACCAGGCTTCCCCATCCCTGGTAATCTCCAGGTAAGAACACTGGAGTGGGCTGCCATTTCCTTCTCCAATGCATGAAAGTAAAAAGTGAAAGTGAAGTTGCTCAGTCGTGTCTGACTCTTCGCGACCCATGGACTGCAGCCTCCCAGGCTTCCCCGTCCATGGATTTTCCAGGCAAGAGTACTGGAGTGGGGTGCCATTGCCTTATCACTATGTTGTACACCTAAAACTAATGTAAGTCAGTAATACTTCAATAAATTAGGAAAAACTGGGGGAAAAAATGAGAGGAAAGAGATAAACCAAAGGAAGGATGGTTAAATATGAAGAAGCCAGAATTGGGTGGTTTTTAAAATTCCCAATTTTTCCAGATGGCATATAAAACAAGAAACAGATTTGCGGCAAAGATCGATTCCAGGCCACTGGCAAGAAAGCCAGGTCAAGAGATAAGGCCAAGTATAGCTGTAAAATACCGTATGCCCTCAGAAAGGGCTAAGATGGGGCCTCAGAGAACTGCTCAAACAACAACGCTTTAAAGAAGCTTAGGATACTGTCCCATAGCTCAGCAGAAGCTCGAGGTAGAGAAGAATTTACCTTGAAGAGATTTGTGGGTATGGCTTTTCCCTAATGAAGTGAACCCTGATAAGATTCATAGAAGGCCCACAAAGTTTCTGAAAGTAATTATAATTACAGAAATAACAGCAACTGAAGGAAATAGATAGTACACAATGAAAACAGACATTTGGTATTACTAAATTTTACCGGAAAAACTACACAGCTCTAAAATAGGTTCACTTTTAAGAGAAAGAAAGAATGAACCAGAAAAGAAAAAAGAATGAATCACAAAAGAAGACCAAGAACCCAGAGGTGGGTTGAAGCCAAGAGCAATGGAAAATCATTCCCGGGCAGGAGTAGGAATATATTTGAATCAAGAAACCTAACATGTAGCTGAATGGATTCAGAATTGCTATAGAACAGTGACTACTTTGGGCATTCCATTTTTCCCCTTTTAAACTGTCTAGAGTGGTTATCCCGTGCCTGTCCCATATACGTGTGTGTGTGTGTGTGTGTGTGTGTGTGTGTGTGTTTGGCCAAAAAGTTCATACTTAAGGAATGACACCTGAGGAGTTGAAGCCTCACCTGGATCTGATATTAAGTTGATATGTTTCTGGGCTTTAAGCTGATGCTGTAAATGGCTGAAACGGGGTTGGTGGGGGAGTGTTGGAAGGGAATGAGCATATTTTCCATGTGAAAGTATTTTTAATCTGTAGCCAGAAAACAAGTTAAATAGTTGTAAAAATAGTTGTAAATAATAGTTGTAAAAAATACTTCTAAAAATCATCTAACACCCTTCCCTCCAAAAATTCACTAACAAGCCTAATTCACTTTCCCTTGAGCTTAGACTGGATTTGGTGACTTGGCGCTAAGGAATAGAATGATACAGAAGCCATGATGTGTGATCTCCAAGACTAGTTCATAAAAGGCACTGCAGCTTCCTCCCTGCTCTCTTTTAGACCATTTTCCCTGAGCGAAGCCAGCCGCCATGTCACGAGGATGCTCAAGCAACTCCCGGCAAAGGTCATGTAGTCCATGTAGAGACTGACCGAGATTCTCTGACAATAAACATAAGTGAGTCATCTTGGAAGCAGAGTTCAGTCAAGCTTTCAAAGACTCCAGTCCTGGTCAACATCTTGACTGTAATTTTATGAGAAACCCTGAGTCAAAACTGCCCAACTAAGCCAAAAACCAAATTCATGACCCTTAAAGAAATGTGAGATAATAGATATTTGTTGTTTTCAGGTAATAATTTGGGAGATAATTTGTTACATGGCAATATACACCTAATACAGGCATAAGCTATTCTGTTGCTTCCCACTACCCTTTTTGCTATTATAAACAATGCTACAACAAAACCTCTTTGTGTGTATATCTTTATGTCCTCATGATATTATTTTTGTAGGATAAATACTAAAAATTGGAACTTCTGGCTTTTACATTTTAAATTTAGGTAGATTTTGTCAAATTGGCTCCCCAAATAATTGCAATAATTCATACCCAAACAGTGTATGAGAGTTCTCTTTTTCTTTGCCAATTCTGTTATTAGTCTTTCTAATTTTTCTCACTCTTTTGGATAGTTTTATTAACTTGTATTCTTTTTTGGCAAGGATGAGCATCTTTCTGTATATTTATTATTTGTAAAAAGCACCTTTCTTATTTCAGATGAATTTTTCTTTGCATGCTCCTATCCCTTGATCTGTCTTCTTCCACAATGCCTGGCACACAGTTTACATTACATAGATGTGCTGTTTTAAAATGGATGGTTGATGGAACAGTAAATGAAACTCTGATGCAGTCTTTTTTTAACCCTGTGGGACTGACTTTTAATTGGGAAAAAATTACCTTAGCAACCAATTAATTTATCGTTCCCTTTACCTTTATCAATATTTAATTATCATTCAAGTGTTCTCTAAGCTCTTTATTTTAACTTGTTCAAGCTAATTTGCCTCTAAAAATATACTTTTCCACTCTGAATATTTAAAACATAGCAGAATAGTTATATAACAATAATATTATTATTATAGAAACAACAATATAATGATGCTGATTCCAATATATTTGGGTACCTACTGAGTGACAGCCCTGTAACTACTGTTATTTCCCACTACAGAAATGGGGAAACTAACATTCAATGAGATTAAATACATCAGCTATGGTCATACAGCTATTAAATGATAGAGTCATGATTCAAACTCTTGTCTGTCTGAATTCAAAGTCAATCTTCTTTCTAAACGCTCAGCTGAATTTCTCAGATATAAAATCATTTGTATAGCTATATTCTCATATTGTATGTCCAAAGAAAAAGGAGGGCTGAAGAAAACAATTCCACAATTTTAAATGATTAACACTGAAATTATGCTTTTCCCTTCCTGAAGGGAAAAATTCTCCTCTTTTAAGAACAATGAATTTTTCTTTTCTTCATTGTTAACAAACTAATTCAGCCATTAATGGGTAAGTGATTTCAGTTCAGTTCAGTTCAGTCACTCAGTCGTGTCCAACTCTTTGCGACCCCATGAATGGCAGCACGCCAGGCCTCCCTGTCCATCACTAACTCCCAGAGTTCACTCAAACTCACGTGCATTGAGTCAGTGATGCCATCCAGCCATCTCATCCTCTCTCGTCCCCTTCTCCTCCTGCCCCCAATCCCTCCCAGCATCAGAGTCTTTTCCAATGAGTCATCTCTTCACATCAGGTGGCCAAAGTACTGGAGTTTCAGCTTTAGCATCATTCCTTCCAAAGAATACCCAGGGCTGATCTCCTTCAGAACAGACTGGTTGGATTTCTTTGCAGTCCAAGGGACTCTCAAGAGTCTTCTCCAACTCCATAGTTCAAAAGCATCAATACAGCCCTGGGATTTCTTTGGAAGGAATGATGCTAAAGCTGAAACTCCAGTACTTTGGCCACCTCATGCGAAGAGCTGACTCATTGGAAAAGACTCTGATGCTGGGAGGGATTGGGGGCAGGAGGAGAAGGGGATGACCGAGGATGAGATGGCTGGATGGCATCACGGACTCGATGGATGTGAGTCTGAGTGAACTCCGAGAGATGGTGATGAACAGGGAGGGCTGGCGTGCTGCGATTCATGGGGTCGCAAAGAGTCGGACACGACTGAGCGACTGAACTGAACTGAATTGAACTTGAATATGCTATCTAGGTTGGTCATAACTTTCCTTCCAAGGAGTAAGCATCTTTTAATTTCATGGCTGGAATCACCACCTGAAGTGATTTTGGAGCCCAGAAAAATAAAGTCTGACACTATTTCCACTGTTTCCCCATATATTTCCCATGAAGTGATGGCTTAGACCCAGTTAAGGTGAGAAATATAATTGAAATGTTTATAATGATGAAAGAAAAAAAAAGAAAATGTGCCTTCTTCTCACAAAGATCATCAGTCTCTATCATCTAAGGATTTACAGCAGGCTAAGAAAATTCTCTCAGTCAGTTCAGAAACAGAGAATTGCATAATGAATTTCAACACAACACCAGGATAATGGGATTGATGGCTTCTTTACAAAGCAATTCACAAACTTTCAGAGATAATTTGGGTTTCTGGATGCTGAGCTTGGAGAAGGAAATGGCAACCCACACCAGGTTGGGTTTTTCTTGCCTGAAAAATCCCATGGACAGAGGAAACTGGAGGGCTACAATCCAAAGGGTCACAAAGAGTCGGACACGACTCAGTGATTAAGCACACACGAAGGCGAGTACATTTATCAGATAACATTCCAAAATGTTCCATCAGAATGATGCAAATGCATTTCTTAGAGATGGTCACTCCCCAGGTTGCCAAAAATTGTTTTCCTAACAAGCCTCCTGCAGAATCAAGTGCTGTAGAATGCAAGCAGGTGGGGGTAAGTGACTCTGTGTGCGAGGGCACTGGGAATTAGGATTCACGGTACATGTTTCTCTGCTGCCTTTCCTGAGACATATCTAAGAGGTTTCATCATTTTTGTCAGGAAAAAGATAAGAGAAAATGTTTTAGCTTTCTTTTTTCCTATTGAATGTGGCAAGCTCATGCTCTCTCAATGCTGAACTCAGATGCTTCCTGGAATAGCGTTTTATTATAGGCATAACAACTCATATTCGGTGGCAACAGTGGCAGAGCTAACATGCTTTATACCAGGAACAAAAAAGAGGCATAATAGTGGCAACATGATGAGTAGTCGTGCAACACAAGCCTAAGAAATGAGGGCACCGGGAGTGGTTTTTCTTCAACCTGCGTGTTGTTTCACATGCTCATTGAAGGGTGACGCTGAAAATGGATGAAACACTGGTATCTCTCTAAACAGGTGCTGCAGTCTCGCACAGTAATGACAGAATGCTTATTCATTAAAATTTGTTTCTTCATGTTAACTCAGTTTAATTCAGCCAACTGCCCATTAACCACTGTTTATAGGATAACTAGGAAACATGACACTCAGAAATACACAGAAAGTCATTTTCAATTCGTAGAAGTCATTTCAATAAAGTTAAATAAAAACAATTGAATTTCCAATATAAAATCCTGTGTTCTAAATATATTTTAAAGACATATTCTCTTATTTTATAAATGGCTATTGTATTCTTTAATTTCTCACTCACAACACTCTTTATAGCAGATGTGGACTGATACTGAAGCATTATTTATTTAATTCATCCATAATTTTTACCTTTTCTGTTTCTAAAAATAAAGAGCTGAAGAAACGTAAATAACATTTATATATGATGGTATACGAAAAAACAAAATAATGTAAAAATGGCTTTCATTTCAAGCAGCATGTTTGATTAGGTATACTGAACAATACTCCTTATCAAAACAAAATATCACATAAAATATAAATATATTGTTGAATTGGAAAGACAGAATGGAATGAGTAGATTTATAAACCCAAGCAAAAACAAGACCTTTAACAAGGGAGTGAATGCTAAAAGCAGCTTTGCCCTGTGTGTTTCTTCTTCCAATAGAACAGCTATCGGCAGAAGAACAATGGGATATAAGCCCAGCACCAGTCAAGGTAAGGATTCCATTAGAAGACCTCTGCATTAAACTGGGATCCCCAAAAGCTATTCTCACAATAGAAGTAAATGAGAGAAAGAAAGTGAGCCTTAATGCATACAAATTTTTAAAAAGTGATTTAGAAGATTAAAGGGTCCCAGGATGAAATGCAAAATGTGACAAAAGCACATAAGTGTATTACAAATGTATGAAGAGATAAGAGGAGAAGGCACTGCTCTATCTTTGAATATGAATAGAATCTGTAAAGACAAAGGTTAAAATTAACTGTCATAAGTAAAGTACACTAAGTCCATAAAGTTAACTGTCACAAGCACTGTACAGTAATAGATAAAGCTGCTTTTCAGAGGGTACAAGCTAACACTTTTAATACTGTCATACCTATATACTAATGCAGTTGGATAATTAAGTAAATATAAGTTGGATAGTGGCAGCCATTTTTTTTCCTGTTGGAGTAGATGTTTACACATAAGCAAGGGGAGCAGGTCAGAATGATCCACCTGAGTAATAGATTAGAGCTGGTGATTACAATGGGAACTCACGTTTAGCCTAATAGAGAAATATTTATAGATACTTATAGATACAGATGAGCCTGGGACATCTTATAATGCCAGAAAGTAATGAAGTGCTCCAAAACAAAGTTGACTAAAGCCCACAATGATGAGGGTATGTCAAAGGGACACAGAAGTTAACTGAAAGAATTCCGAATTTGAGAAAATAAATAAAATAGCTTTGGATTATAGTCTAAAGCATAAAATAAATATCCATGGGTCCATACTGATATAAATAAGTGGGTGAGATGGGATTCAAACCTTCCATGGAGAAGAATTTCAAATAACTTATATAGCTACTCTGCCCTTAAGGAGGTGCTGGAGCAAAGCTCCTTGCTCCTTAAGTGTGGATTGTACAACATGACTTCCACATAAAGAGAACAGAATGGGAAAGGAGAGAAGAGTAGCTTTACAGGGGAAACCTGCCAAACCCTGTCTCAACCAGATGACCAAAAGCAACTTCTGCACCCATAAGCTGTGCCGATAGTATGTACCCTGATACCACGTGATGAAAATGGCAGTTTACTTCTGTGGTCTTCTTCCCTCAAACCCATGAATTCAGTCTAAGGCATGAGAAAAACACAAGGCAAATGCTAGCTGAAGGATATTCTACAAAATACCTGACCAGCACTTCTCAAAATTGTCTAGATCATCAAAAACAAGGAAATTCTTAGAAAGTGTCATAGCCAAGAGATGCCTAAGGAGACATGATAACTAAAGGTATTGTGTTATCCCAGATGAGATGTTGCAACAGAAAGAAAAAAGATGTTAGGTAAAAACTAAGGAAATCCGAGTAAAGAACAAACTGTAGCTAACAATAATATATTAGCATTTGTTTACTAACTGCAACATATGGACCATACTAATACAAGATGTCGATAATAAGGGCTACTGTGTGTGGGGTATATGGAAACTCTCTGAATTATCTTCACAATTTTCATGTAAATCTAAAACTATTCTAAAATAAAAGACATTTATTTTTGAAGTCACAAAAATGGAACAGCGGAACACATACCTATCTCAAGTTTGATCCTGATTGAAGGAAAATTCTCTCTCTGGAAATCTGTATCATAAGTTATCCCTATACATCTTTTTCATTCATTCGTAGTACCTGTATTGTCTGGAAAATCTCCTGTCAAAAATTTAATTTAAGGTAATTTGGGATTGGTTATGCCCTAGGCAACTCTCAAAAACAAATGCAAATCTTCTGGAAGAATTTAACCTCAATTCTACCCTTGGAAGAAAAGTTATGACCAATCTAGACAGCATATTAAAAAGCAGAGACATTACTTTGCCGACAAAGGTCTGTCTAGTCAAGGCTATGGTTTTTCCAGCGGTCATGTGTGGATGTGAGAGTTGGACTATAAAGAAATGTGAGCAACAAAGAACTGATGCTTTGACCTGTGGTGTTTGAGGAGATTCTTGAGAGTCCCTTGGACTGCAAGGAGATCCAAGCAGTCTAAACTACAGGAAATCAGTCCTGAATATTCATTGGAAGGACTGATCCTGAAGCTGAAACTCTAATCCTTTGGCCACCTGATGTGAAGAACTGACTCATTTGAAAACACCATGATGCTGGGAAAGATTAAAGGTGGGAGGAGAAGGGGACAACGGAGGATGAGATGGTTGGATGGCATCACCAAGTTGATGGACATGAGTTTGAGCAAGCTACGTGAGTTGGTGATGTACAGGGAAGTCTGGTGTGCATGGAGTTGCAAAGAGTCTGACATACCTGACTGACTGAACTGAACTGAACTATGCTCAAAGATGTCTCAGAAATAAATTCCCCCTCCAAATTATCTTATAGTAAAAAACCATAAAACACACAAGAAAATAAGGCAATATGATAAGAGTAATAGCTCCCAAAATTTCAGAGACTGAAATTACAAGACACAAAATAGGAAATGACTATGATTAGTCACAATAGAAAATGACTAAAATTAAAAGAGAAGCCTTAATAATTTATCAAAGAAATTGAAGTTATAAAAAATGACAAAGATGATTTGTGAAAAAACCAAATTAACTTTTCTATAATTTCAAGTTCAACAAATACTTCTTGAGTGCCCACTATATGCAAAGGCATGTAGTAGATACTTTCATATATATTAGCAAGTTTAATTTTCAAAACAACAAATAACTACGTTAATAAGTAAAAACGTTATAAACCATCATAAAATATTTTCCAATATTTTGTGTTTTCCTTACTTCTTGAAAATTTCTTCTGATCTATTTTCCATTTCACAAATTCTCTCTGTATCTATATTAAATTTAATGTTACACACAACTTCTATGTTCTTAAATTTCATTTTTGTTTTTAGTTTTAGAATTTCTATTTGATTCGTTTTCAAAAATGCTAAGTCACTTTTTACATGTAGTGTTCCCTACAGATTTTTTCAATCTTATGATTTCTTTAAGCATATTATCCATATTTTTGAAATCTCTGTCTGATTCCAATATATAAAGCTTCTGTGGTCCTATTTCTGTGGTCACTACTTTCTACTGGTTTTCCCTAATGGTATATTGCTTCGTGATTCTAGATTATATTTCAGTGTGTTCTGATCATTGTATTTGAGAAGTTCTCCTTAGGAAGATTTTGAGGACTAAATGATTTTAATCTTCAGCAGAGAAAATTTTTGCTTCCTTCCTCCAGGTATCTTAATCTACCAGCCCAGCACTGCCTCATCCATGCACAAAGACTGAGATTGTCCTGAATTACCTTGGTGATCCAAACATGGGCTGCAAGTTGGTGAGAGGACTGATTTATCTCCACATCACTATTTTCCTGAGAACAAAGCTTTATGGGATTCCAGCTTAAGGCAGAGGTATTTATTGAATCCTTATCTGGCATGAGCCCAGGCTTTATATTTTGGCCCCTTTGCTTTGCAAGATTACCAGAACTGCTGCTCAGTTTTGTGGCTCTTCCTCCAGAGCGTTAAATGCCTTCCAAGCAAAAGCAGCATAGAGGTCAGGGCTTGCCTTTTATAGATTTTAACCCAATCAGGTCAGTTCAGTCGTGTTCGACTCATTTACACCCCATGGACTGCAGTATGCCAGGCTTCCTTGTCCATCACCAACTCCGGGGGCTTGCTCAAACTCATGCCCATCAACCCCGTGATGCCATCCAACCATCTCATCTTCTGTTTTCCCCTTCTCCTCCTGCCTTCAATCTTTCCCAGCATCAGGGGCTTTTCCAGTGAGTCAGTTCTTCACATCAGGTGGCCAAAGTACTGGAGCTTCAGCTTCCAAATCAGTCTTCCAATGAATATTCAGGACTGATTTCCTTGAGGATGGACTGGTTGGATCTCCTTACTGTCCAAGGGACTCTCAAGAGTCTTCTCCAACACCACAGTTCAAAAGCATCAGTTCTTTGGCCTTCAGCTTTCTTTATAGTTCAACTCTCACATCCATACGTGACTACTAGAAAAACCATAGTCTTGACTAGACAAACCTTTGGGAAAGTAATGCCTCTGCTCTTTAATACGCTGTCTAGGTTGGTCATAACTTTTCTTCCAAGGAGTAAGCGTATTTTAATTTCATGGCTGCAGTCACCATCTGCAGTGATTTTGGAGCCCAAGAAAATAGTCTGTCACTGTTTCCATTGTTTCCCCATCTATTTGCCAGGAAGTGATGGGACTGGATGCCATGATCTTAGTTTTCTGAATGTTGAGCTTTAAAGACAACTTTTTCACTCTCCTCTTTCATTTTCATCAACAGGCTCTTTAGTTCTTCTTCACTTTCTGCCATAAGGGTGGTGTCATCTGCATATCTGAGGTTGTTGATATTTCTCCCAGCAATCTCGATTCTAGCTTGTGCTTCCTCCTGCCCAGCATTTCACAGGATGTACTCTGCATATAAGATAAATAAGCAGGGTGACAATATACAGCCGTGACATACTCCTTTCCCTATTTGGAACCAGTCTGTTGCTCCATGTCCAGTTCTAACTGTTTTTTCTTGACCTGCATAGAAGTTTCTCAAGAGGCAAGTCAGGTGGTCTGTTATTTCCATCTCTTTAAGAATTTTCCAGAGTTTGTTCTGATCCACACAGTCAAAGGCTTAAACAAAGTCAATAAAGCAGAAATAGATGCTCTTCTGGAACTCTCTTGCTTTTTCAGTGATCCAGTGGATGTTGGCAATTTGATCTCTGGTTCCTCTGCCTTTACTAAATCCAGCTTGAACATCTGAAGTTCTCATTTCATGTATTGCTGAAGCCTGGCTTGGAGAATTTTGAGCATTACTTTACTAGCATGTGAGATGAGTGCAATTGCACAATAGTTTGAACATTCTTTGGCAATGCCTTTCTTTGGGATTGAAATGAAAACTGACCTTTTCCAGTCCTGTGGCCACTGTTGAGTTTTCCAAATTTGCTGGCATATTGAGCATAGCACTTTCACAGCATCGTCTTTCAGGATTTGAAATAGCTCAACTGGAATTCCATCACCTCCACTAACTTTGTTAGTAGTGATGCTTCCTAAAGGCCCACTTGACTTTGCATTCCAGGATGTCTGGTTCTATGTGAGCGATCACATCATTGTGGTTATCTAGTTATCTATTAAGATCTTTTCTGCATAGTTCTTCTGTGTATTGTTGCCACCTCTTCTTAATATCTTCTGCTTCTGTTAGGTCCATACCATTTCTGTCCTTTATTATTGCCATCTTTGCATGAAATATTCCCTTGGTACCTCTAATTTTCTTGAAGAGGTCTTTAGTCTTTCCCATTCTGTTGCTTTCCTCTATTTCTTTGTATGATCTATTTCTAGGCAAAGAAATAGAGGAAAACAATATTTAACCCAATAGTTTCTCACTATCATGTTAGTTCAGGACCTGAAAGGCTTTAGGAGCTCTTGGAAAGAGTTAGTCCCTGGTTCCAAATTTGTTTTTCCCACTGGGAACTTTTCACTTCAGTACTAACCCTGCCATGCTTGATTCTGGAAAATAAGCTATTCCATCCATGAAATTTTAATCCAAGACCTTACAGAATCTTTGGTTCCCCTTAATATCCAAGATGGGGCTTCCAGCTGCACTATCCAGCTGGTGCAGTGGTAAAGAATCTGCCTGCCAATGCAGGAGACACAAGAGACATAAGTTCAGTCCCGGAGTTGGGAAGATCCCCTGGAGAAGGAAATGGCAATCATTGCCAGTATTCTTGCCTGGAGAATCCCATGGACGGAGGAGTCTGGCGGGCTGCAGTCCATGGGGCTACAGTCCATGGGGTCACTCACATGACTGAAGTGAGTGAGCACAGCACTTAACAATATCCAAGAGAAGATGATGCTTTCACAACTACAAAGTAAAAATCTATGGACCTCTAAGAAGGAAAAGTATAAGGAAAAAACATGATACCCATTTTCTAGAGAATTCAGTTTTGTTTACTGAACCTAAAATGAGTTCTTGTGTTCCTAATTTCCATCAGGAGGATATGCATCCATGGGCCCCTGGCCAGGTGATAATAAGAAGTAAAGCCCTCCCCTCAAATCTGAATTTTCTAAATTGTCTTTGGAAAAGCAGCCCAAATGGACTGTGAGTCATGATGCAGTCAAATGCTTCACCCTGCCTGGGTATGGGGCCCAGTTATGCTTTTCTCTAACCCTTTCCCATCTAAGAGAAAGTTAATAAGGATTTTGAGGGAGGAGACTCTCATAGTCCCTTTCAAATCATACCCAAATTACTTAGAATCCTTTTCATTGTATGACCCTTCACACTTAACAAAAGGCTTTATTACATTGACCAAGCACCCAAATTTCAGGCCTGTGCTGTCCAGTATGGTAGCCACCAGCCATGTGTTGCTACTGAGCACTTGAATATGACTCTATGAACTAATTGTGCTGAAAGGATAAACTACAGGCCAGATTTTGAAGACTTGGCACAGAAAAAAAGAATGTAAACTATCTCAATTTTTTATGCTAACTGTATGTTGAAAACATATTTTGGATATATTGGGTTAAACAAACTATTAAAATTAACTTGACTAGTTTACTTTTTAAATTTGACTACTAGAATATTTTAAATTACATAGGTGGATAGATGATGCATATTATATTTCTGTGGGACAATGCTATCTCTAGGGTGGTGCTGGTTCTAAAGACTGAAACTCCTTTTCCTGAATGGCTGTTTTCTCAACTGGAATATGCATTGAACCATCTCCAGAGAACTCCCTCAACCTGCTTCTACTTATAGAAGTGGAAACATACAATAAAGAAAAAACCTGAATTCCAATCTCTATTTTTGTCATTGGGCTTCCCAGACGGCACAGTGGTAAAGAATCCACCTACCAATGCTGGAGACACAAGAAATGTGGATTCAATCCCTGGGTCAGGAAGATCTCCTGGAGAAGGAAATGGCAACCCACTCCAATATTCTTGCCTGGAAACTTCCATGGACAGAGGAGTCTGGCAAGCTAAGGTCCATAAGGTCGCAAAGAGTTAGACATGAATGAAGCAACTGAGCACACACACCCACATTACACTTTTTGCATAAAAACTGTGTTAATGAAAGATTTTCCATTTTTAAAGTTCAGTCGATGGCAATTTTCTTCCATAGACTATCCCTTGATCCTCTCCTTACCCTTTTCAAAACAATTTCACCTGAAAAGATATAATAAAGGTACATTTCAGGGTAAATTCAAGTTTTTGAAGTTCTTACTTGATAGCAGGGAGTCATGGAGTGGTGGGGAAGGGAGTTCACTTTAAGGTCTTTGCACTTTAAGCCTTAAGTCTCACCTTAAAATGAAAACTTTATTTCTATTAAATTGAACAGGGTATTTCTAAACTATATTGAAATTTTCTTAGACTCTGTCACAGTATGTGAACTCTCATATACCTATGCTTTGCAAGTCCTGCTCACATTCATTCTTTCTTGTGAAAATATGGCTTTAAATATATCTACAGTTACCTATGCAAGAATCTGTCTGCTAAAGAAACCCACTCCACCTTAATTTTTGGATAGAGTTTGAAGAGCACTGGACTTGAAGTAAGATGATCTTGATTCATAACTTAGCTGCACTTGAACTGAACCAGATGTATCTTCTTGGACATATATATTTTTTTTTTATTCTAAGCCTTAGGTTCCTAATCTGCTAAAAGGGACTGTAATAACACCTGTTACACATGTGTCACATGGTACACCTGAGCAGATAAGGAAACAATGATCCTGAAAATACTTACCAATGGTAAAAAATTACAGTGTGAGTGATATTAGGTATCCTGAAACTTCATTAATTTCATTCCTAGTTTTATTTTCCCCTTCCTTGGGTCAGAATAAAACATTGACCTGTTCAGTTTAGACAAGAATAGAGAATATGACTAAGATTTACAGAATAATGAAAGGTTTCAAGTTAAGATAAAATGATCACTTTCTTCATTCAATCATAATGAAAGCTATGAAACACTTATTAGAATTAATAACCTGAGTTACCTTACACAGTTCATTTATGAAGCTCAATTTATCAAGAAACAGCAAATGGTTTTTTGAAATTCAGGCGGAATTGGATGGAAGAATTTGGGTCAGTATTAAATTAATGTTATTTTAATATTTAATAATTATTAAAATATTGGGCTCAGTGGTAAAGGATCTACCTGCCAGTACAGGAGATGAGGGTTTGATCCCTGAGTTGGGAAGTTTCCTGGAGGAGTAACTGGCAACCCACTCCAGTGTTTTTGCCTGGGAAATCCCTCGGGAGAGGAGCCTGGCAGGCTACAGTCCATGGGGTTGTAAAAGAGTGGGACACAACTTAGCAACTAAACAACAACAATATTAAAGTAGCCAATTAATGTTAATATTATTAAAGTGGAGCGCAAATAAAAACTTTAAGGATTAGAGATTAATCAGCTGAAAGAACTGGGAAGGAATTCTGTCCCTAAAGCTAGAATATTTTTTAAACATAAAATTTAATTGCTTAAAATATCACTTATGGTAAATCAGTGGGAAAAAATGTGTATATGTGTGTATATGTACGTACAATATATGTGTATTCTTTCCTATCATTTCTTTGACATCAGAACCATGCGACAGAGCTTCTGCTGTCAACTTTAAAAAATAATCACAACATAAAAGTTGAGAGTTATGTTTTATTTGGTGAGAATTTTTAGGACTTCAAGCCTGGGTGACAGCATCTTAAATGAACATCAAGAGATTTTGTTGTTTTTGTTGCTAAGTCAAGTATGACTCTTCTGCGATTCCATGGACTGTAGCCTGCCAGTCTCCTCTGTCCATGGGATTTCCCAGACAAGTATCCTGGAGTGGGTTGCCATTTCCTCATCTTTCCCACCCAGGGATCAAATGAATCTCTTATGTCTCCTGCATTGGCGGGCAGATTATTTACCACTGAGCCACCAGGGAAGCTCCCATCAAGAGATTATTGTTAATGAAATGAAACCATATTTCCCAAGTTAAGGAATTTAGTGCTTTCCTATGTATGGGAAGATGTAACAGTCTGGGCTCACTGAATTCATTTCTTTCATATGCATCTCAACTATCTGGGCCCAGTATCCTGTGTGTGTGTGTGTGTTTGATCAGTGCTCATCTTAGGGAGTGGTTGCAGCCTAATGACTGCCGTATTACATGTATTGTTTTCGTTCCTGGTTGCCTTTAGGGCTCAGAAATTCACATGTTCACGACTGTGACATCCTTGAATGATCCGTTTCTCAAGTCATCAATTATTCTCAGAATCTGGTGAACAAAAGAATTTAGAATCAATCACTCAGACTTCTGCTTGGGTTTCCCCGTTTATGAGCTATTTCCTTCTCCCTAAAAGGGAGGTAACATTGTCTACTCCGGCTTATTTGAAGTTGTTGGAGGGACCAGTGTGCTCCACTGGAAAGACAGATGCAGCTGCTTCTGTTAGAGCGACCAGAGTAGCTGGGCACTGAGCAATGCAGTTAAAGTAAATCCAGCTCTTCCCAGCTGGAGGACACTTCGGCGACTAGAAAGGCAACTCTCTTTGTCCTAAGTCTATTTTCGGTCATCTCAAAAGTGTTAAGAGGGGGTAAGAGAAGTGAAGTGAAAGTCGCTCAGTCGTGTCCAAGTCTTTGCGACCCCATGGACTGTAACGTCCATGGAATTCTCCGGGCCAGAATACTGGGATGGGTAGCTCTTCCTTCCTCCTGGGGATCTTCTCAACCCAGGGATGGAACCTGGGTTTTTTACCAGCTGAGCCACAAGGGAAGCCCAAGGGGGTGAGGGGGCAGGGGAGAGGCCAGAGGGATTTAAGGAGCTTGGATGCAGAACCCTCCTGCCCGCAGCTGTTTAAACTTTGCTCCTCTGATCGTTGGTTCATTCATTCATCCGACAAGCCCTCCCTGTGCTCCTGTCGGGTATCGGACACTTGGCTCGGCTGTGCGGCCCATGGAGAGGAAAGGACCGAGAGGGCGGCCCCGGCACCAAACCAGGACCGCTGGCGCGCGGGCTCTTCCCATCCGCCCCCTCCCCCTCCCTTCCCCTCCCCCTTCACGCCCCAAGCCCGGCCGACCTTGCGAGTTCAGGACAGATTGGCTCTAAATTGGAAGGTCAAGTTCTAGGTGTGTGACTTTGGGCGAGTCACCTGGCTCGTCTGTCCTGACTTTCCCTGATGTTAAAGTGAAGGATTTCAGAACCTAGAAAATCAACTTATTCACCTGAACGTACTGGTCAAGTTTCTGTTCCCATTTCTACTCCTTGCCCTTCCGCTCCCTCGCAGTTTTGGATCTCTCTTAAATTCCTTTCAGGGTGGCTTAAGCCTGCAAGTTTTCTCTTTCTACCGCCTTTAATGCGGTTTAACTTTCATTCAGAGAAGTTGAAGTGCATTTCAATACTTGACTATTTATCCTCATAGGTTATGTTTTAATTAAAACTTTGTTGCTGGGGAAAACTTTTTTCTTTCACTTTAGCCAAGTACTAACATCCTTATTTTGTTAAAAAGGTGAGCAGTGCCTACAAAGCCACTGAGGAACTGGAAGATTTCAGTCTATGAGCAGTTCTTAACCTTTTTGTCCTAAATCTCATGGTATACTCACCGTAAACCAAACCCAGACAGGGGCAGTAAACAATGGCAAACGTTTAGAGGACCTGGGCTTCCCTGGTGGCTCAGAGGTTAAAGCGTCTGCCTGGAATGCGGGAGACACGGAGTTCGATCCCTGGGTTGGGAAGATCCCCTGGAGAAGGAAACTGCAACCCACTCCAGTACTCTTGCCTGAAGAATCCCTTGGAGGGAGGAGCCTGGTAGGCTACAGTCCATGGGGTCACAAAGAGTCGGGCACGACTGAGCGAATTCACTCACTTCCCTTAGAGGACCCACAAGGAAGGAAATCTTGTGTACCTTCAGCTGAGAGTGGTCTGGAGCAGGAATTGGTTTTCATGTGCTGGCTCATTGCAGAGTACCTGGCACCAAGCTGTTGTTCAGTAGATAGTAAATGAATGTTCATCTCAGTCAGTAGGATCTATTTCAACTCATCACTAAGCCAGTGTCATAAATACATGTCACACACACACCCACACACACGTGTGCAAGTTTCTACATTTTGTTGGAACCAATAAGAAAAACTCGTAGAACAACATGGTTTGCCAGTAGCAAAATTTTCTTGTTTTAGAGGTTAATAATGTAAGCGTTTAAGGAATCTAGATCATTCTTCCCCCTCACAGGTTTAAAAATCAAGAAATACAAACCAGATGCTGCAGTTTCTTGACATGGAGAACCAAACCCATAATACATTGGGGTAAGTGCTGAGACATTTCTTTTTAATGAGTTGGTGCTTAACAATGCCAAAATCTCCCTGATGGCATGTGAATTTGGAAATTTAGTATTAATGGAGGATGTAGCAATTATTTTTGGTGAGGAGGCTGAGAGAAATTCAAGTGACTTTAAGAATCTATAGTTTGAGTCTTTCCAGTTTTGACTATGGATCTGTACTCAGAAATCACCATTTTCCATCTTTTAGTGAATTTCTTCAGTGTTTTGGGGTGATGGATACCCACATGGACCTCACATGCTCTTGTGTTTCCACAATGCAACAGCTTCTGGCTGGCTTGCTCCTTTTCTGCTGTACTGAGTGTCCAGGCACCCTCTAGGCTTGCCCTTGACAAAGTGAAAATGAGTCGCTCAGTCATGTCTGACTCTTTGTGACTCCATGGAATTCTCCAGGTCAGAATGCTGGAGTGGGTAGCCTTTCCCCTCTCCAGGGGTTCTTTCCAACCCAGGGATCAAACCTAGGTCTCCTGCACTGCAGTCAGATTCTTTATCAGCTGAGCCACAAGGGAAGTTTGCTTTTGAAACTGGACTCAGAACTTAAGCACGGCTTCCAGACAGATTTGTGTGTGTGTGGTCACTCAGTTGTGTTGGACTCTGTGATCTCATGGGCAGGCTCCTCTGTCCACGGGATTCTCCAGGCAAGAATACTTGAGTGGGTTATCATGCCCTTCTCCAGGGGATCTTCCCGACCCAGGGACTGAACCTGGGTCTTCTGCATCTCAGGCAAGTTCTTTACCAACTAAGCCACCAGGAACCTCCTCAAAACTGCAGCATGAACTGGGTATTTTCTCAAAAGTTTCAGGAAGCAATAAGGAATAGTTTGTATGACATCTGCCATTGTAAAAAAGTAAATTCTTTTTGACAAATGTCTGTCCTGACCCCTTCCTTGCCACCAGCATCATAAAGGTTCCTCTTTCTACTGTTTCATTAGCCAGTTGACCACTGGTTGAGCCCCCAGAAGGGTGGGGAGCAGAGAAAGTGGGGGCAGGATTGTGGTTACTGTATGCTTGATATCGACTGTGATCACGACACTAGTCAAACCACTTCAGGTATCTCACTTTCAGTTATTCTGCTCAGACCATGACTTTGACATCAGGCTAAAGCAAAGCTGCACAAATCTGGATAATAAGCTATGCCTAATAAACTTCTACAGCATACTCCTTCTCAGAACAGCCCTCATTCTACAGCTAATAGAATTGAGTGTATTAGAGGGTGGGGAGCAGAGAAAGTGGGGGCAGGATTGTGGTTACTGTATGCTTGATATCGACTGTGATCACGACACTAGTCAAACCACTTCAGGTATCTCACTTTCAGTTATTCTGCTCAGACCATGACTTTGACATCAGGCTAAAGCAAAGCTGCACAAATCTGGATAATAAGCTATGCCTAATAAACTTCTACAGCATACTCCTTCTCAGAACAGCCCTCATTCTACAGCTAATAGAATTGAGTGTATTAGAGGTTGGTATACTCTAACTTCTTGTTGACAAAGAGACCCCCAAATATGGGGGGTTAAAAATGACTGAAGAGTATTTCTGTTTCACATACAAAGTCAGAGATGAACAGACCAGGGCTGGTAGGGCAGCTCTGCCCACCTCACTACATGATTTCCAACTCTGGGCCCAAAATGATTGCTTTAGGTCCCATCATCATGACCGTGCTCCTGCCGGAGGGAAGAGGGAAGAGCAGGAGGAGAGAGGAAGACCAGTTCTAGAAGTATGACCTGGAAGTGGCAAGCCTCACTTCTGTTCACTTCCCTCACTTCTGTTCACTTGGCCAGAGCTTAGCCCTGGGCAAGACCTAGCTGCAAGGAAGGCTGAGAAATGTGGTCTCTAACTAGGCAGCCATGTAGTCAGTTAAAGTTTAGAGGAACTGTAATGAAAGGAGTGAGAGATGGCAACCCACTCCAGTATTCTTGCCTAGAAAATTCCATGCACAGAGGAGCCTGGCAGGCTATAGTTCATGGGGCTGCAAAGAGCTGAACACTACTGAGCACGCACACACACAGTGAAAGGAAGAAGAATGGATATTAGTGGACAACTAGCAGCCTCTGTCACACTGAATTTAGAAAGGTAGAAAGAAAGAGAAATAAAGCAGGAACTTGCCCTAGAATACACAGCTGAGTTACTGGAGGAGGTAGGATTTGATTTCAGATAAGTCCGGCTCCAATTCCAGCATTCCTCGCTGCACTGTAAATGGATGGCAGAAAGATGTGGGGAGTGGCTTGCCTGGTGTCCGTAGCACAGCCAGACTAGGATTCTGGATTGAGAGGGGGTAGACCTCTGGTATGACAATGGCACTGAAGGCTAAGATACAGACCGAAGGTCTTAAACCTCGGGCTGGGTATCAGATAGCACTTCGCTCCTGCAAATCTGAGGCCATGGAGACTGCTGTTTCTCATCATTCATTCTTTTGGGAAAAGGTATGGAAGACTGACCATATGCCAGGCACAACACTANGGGGGTAGACTTCTGGTATGACAATGGCACTGAAGGCTAAGATACAGACCGAAGGTCTTAAACCTCGGGCTGGGTATCAGATAGCACTTCACTCCTGCAAATCTGAGGCCATGGAGACTGCTGTTTCTCATCATTCATTCTTTTGGGAAAAGGTATGGAAGACTGACCATATGCCAGGCACAACACTAAGCTCTCTGACTCATACAAAGGCCTTTAAGGAACTCAAAACTTAGTAGAAACCATAGAGCTTGTTTGGGTACAGTGTAATTGCAAACCGGAAGTGAATGAGAATTACTGCAGGTTTCCATGTGGAAGCCACAGCTCACCACAACAGACATGGGAGCACACCTTCTTGAACATGGTCTCCAAAGAATGGAGAACCAGGTTGGCTTTGCCTCTGTCCCGTACACTATTGAGAAATATGTAAAAATTTAGATCATGAAGATAATGAAACCTCATTCATCAGGGATGTAGTATGTACATATCAAATGGTGTCACCTACATAACAGTAGGTGTTTCATGGGGCAACCTTCATTTGACAAACATTTATCTAAAGTCTATGATGAGCCAGTCACTGGTCTAAGCACCAGGAAGACAGTGGAGAACAAAGCAGAGACCACTCCTTCAAGGGCTTTGTTAGTGGGAGATATAAGCATGTTTCATGTGGCGATAGCAGGAAGGATAAACAGGCTGAGGACGGAGGAATGGACTGTGAATGGGGTGCTCACACACGGATTCCTTGGTAAGGTGGTGTTCGAGCAGAGCTTTATGTCTGTGAGAAGTAAGTTCCCAACAGGAGGAACAGAAAATGCAAAGGCCTCAGGTGGGAGCTTTTACACAGAGCATTTATGACGTGGGTGAGCCATTATTCTCTGACCTCTGGCTTATAACAGGGTTTGGTTTTTGTTTATCCGAGATTTCCTCCCCAGTATAGGTGTTTGTGCCATAATAATCAACTTGAACTCCTTCTAAATGAAATGATCACATTTAAGTAAGTTTGCCCTTTTTGTTTTTTGAGTGGTGTGCCCAGAACATAAATAACTATAGAATGAGTAAAAAATCTGCTTGAACGGTGTCTACATTATTCTTTTTTTCTATTATTCCTGAATTTCTACTCTTGTTACTTTGTCATTTTATGTTTTATTTTACTTATCTTGCTCTGATTTCTGAGTTGAAAATATGATTCAGTTATTTTCATGATTTCTGGATTTCATAATTTCTTTGAATAATATAAGCATTTAAAGCTGGAGTTCCTCTTGGGCTCAGCTTTGCTGCAGGCCATAGGATTAGTGTACCTACTCTCATTTTCTTAAATTGTCTATTATTTCAACTTTGACTTCCTCTTTGACCCAGTAGATACTTGGGAGATGTAATTTCCAGATATAACTTCAGGTTTTAATTATTTTTTTATTCATTGCTTTTTAAAACCCTACATCTATGGTCATAGAATATGACGTGTATGATATTTTGGTTTCATAAAGATTATTCTTATGATTTGTTGTGTGATCAACTTTCATAAATGTCCTTTAGGCATTGAAAGCAAATATATATTCTCTTTTGCTTAAGAAAAAAGGTTTTAAAAGTTTAAATATATATAATCTAACTGTTTAATTATTATATTCAAATTGTGTGCCTTTCAAATTC
>SJYT01053624.1:28394-38450 GCA_006410635.1 Cephalophus harveyi
CTCACTTCCACTGTATAATCATAAGGGATTTGATTTAGGTCATACCTGAATGGTCTAGCGGTTTTCCCTACTTTCTTCAATTTGAGTCTGAATTTGGTAATAAGGAGTTCATGATCTGAGCCACAGTCAGCTCCTGGTCTTGTTTTTGTTGACTGTATAGAGCTTCTCCATCTTTGGCTGCAAAGAATATAATCAGTCTGATTTCGGTGTTGACCATCTGGTGATGTCCATGTGTAGAGTCTTCTCTTGTGTTGTTGGAAGAGGGTGTTTGCTATGACCAGTGCATTTTCTTGGCAAAACTCTATTAGTCTTTGCCCTGCTTCATTCCGCATTCCAAGGCCAAATTTGCCTGTTACTCCAGGTGTTTCTTGATTTCCTACTTTTGCATTCCAGTCCCCTATAATGAAAAGGACATCTTTTCTGGGGTTTAGCCATATAGAATATCTCACAAATATGAGTGAATTGTTTCTATATGAATTTTACTTTTTTGTTGCTGATATTGCCATCTCTGTTTTCTTTTTAATTTGCTTTAGCCTGTAATAGCCTTGTTCATCCCTTTTATAAAGGAAAAAATTTCTCCGTTTGTAGGGAAAAACCTCAGTTCTTCCCTACTGTGTCTTTCTTCCCTGTGTGCCTCCTTTACCTTCATAGAAACCCTTCACGTCTGACACTTGTGGTCACCATATATGTGGAGGTTTCTGACCCAACCAAGCAATCCTCTGGAACACTAGCTGGGAGTCCTACAATTCAACTCAATTCTGACACTGTCTATGCAGAAATATCATTAGACCCAGCAGGCTGAGGGCTTGATCCTACAAGACTTCCTGCCACCCTCTTCAAACTCCAGTTGCAAGCCCAGGTTGTCACTTGTGCTTCTGACCAAACAGTTATAGATAACCCCCTCCTTGGATAGGATTAATTTGCTAGAGTAGCTCACGTAACTCGGGGAAACACTTAACCTTTAAAATCTTACTTTCATCCAGTTTATTTAAAGGATACAGATGTGCATCCAGATGGAAAGGGTGCATAGGATAAGGTATGTGGAAAGGGGGTTACTGCTGTCCCAGCACCTCCACCTGCTCACCAACCCAGGAGCTCACTAAACCCTGTTGGTTCAGTTCAGTTCAGTTCAGTCACTCAGTTGTGTCTGACTCTTTGTGAGTCCATGGACTGCAGCACACTAGGCTTCCCTGTCCATCACCAACTCCTGGAGCTTGCTCAAACTCATGTCCATGGAGTCGGTGATGCCATCCAACCATCTCATCCTCTTGTCCCCTTTTCTTCCTGCCTTCAGTCTTTCCCAGCATCAGGGTCTTTTCCAAGGAGTCAGTTCTTCGCATCAGGTGGCCAAAGTATTGGAGTTTCAGCTTCAGCATCAGCCCTTCCAATGAGTATTCAGGACTGATTTCCTTTAGGATGGACTGGTTGGATCTCCTTGCAGTCTAAGGGGCTCTCAAAAGTCTTCTCCAGCACCACAGTTCAAAAGCATCAATTCTTCAGTACTCAACCTTCTTTATAGTCCAACTCTCACATCTGTACATGACTACTGGAAAAACCGTAGCTTTGACTAGATGGACCTTTGTCAGCAAAGAAATGTCTCAGCTTTTTAATATGCTGTCTAGGTTGGTCATAGCTTTTCTTCTAAGTAGCAATCGTCTTTTAATTTCATGGCTGCAGTCACCATCTACAGTGATTTTGGAGCCCCCAAAATAAAGTCTGTCACTGTTTCCACTGTTTCCCCATCTATTTGCCATGAAGTGATGGGCCCAGATGCCGTGATCTTCATTTTTTGAATGTTGAGTTTTAAGCCAACATTTTCACTCTCTTCTTTCACTTTTATCAAGAGGCTCTTTAGTTCTTCTTTGCTTTCTGCCATAAGGGTGGTGTCATCTGCATATCTGAGGTTATTGACATTTCTCC
The DNA here is from genome assembly GCA_006410635.1 of Cephalophus harveyi. Lineage (NCBI taxonomy): Eukaryota > Metazoa > Chordata > Mammalia > Artiodactyla > Bovidae > Cephalophus > Cephalophus harveyi. The sequence goes on from SJYT01053624.1 coordinate 30,315, forward strand.
CAGAAATCTTGATTCCAGCTTGTGCTTCATCCAGCCTGGTATTTCTCATGATATACTCTGCATATAAGTTAAATAAACAGGGTGACAATATACAGCCTTGACGTACTCCTTTCCCAATTTGGAACTAGTCCATTGTTCCATGTCCAATTCTAACTGTTGCTTCTAAACCCTATACTTTGGAGATTTTCATAGAGGCTTCATCATGTAGCCATGATTGATTATTAATTCCTTTTACAGCCCATCTCCCTGTACAAGAGAATGGAGCAGGGAGAGGTGGGACTGAAAATTCTAAACCTCTCATAATGACTTGGTCTTTCAGGTGACCAGCCGTAATCCAGGAATCATCTAGGAGCCTGCCCAGAGTTGCCTCATCAGATCAAAAGAAACTCCTGTCACCCAGAAAATTACTCGGGTGTCAAGAACCAAGGTCTAAGACCAATGTTAGAGCAAAAGATGCCCCTAGTGTTCTTATCACTTAGGAAACTGCAACGGTTTTAGGAGCTCTGTGCCGGAACCAGGTTTAGAGACTAATATATATTTTCTGTTATCTCATAGCCTCATTTTCAGTCATTTTTAAAATATCATATGTGTCTCTTATAAGTAGCATATAGTTAGATTAATGCATTTTACCCCTCAGTTGGAAGATCTTTGCAATTAAAGAGGATTTTATTTTTTTTAATTTATTTTATTAAAGGAGGCTAATTACTTTACAATATTGTAGTGGTTTTTGCCATACACTGACATGAATCAGACATAGATGTACATGTGTTCCCCATCCTGAATCCCCCTCCCATCTCCCTCCCCATTAAAGAGAGGGTTTTATAATCATTATTATATTTACATTGGATCCATTTTGCTTTCCCAATATTCACTAGTCTTATCTAGTTTTCTTATTCTCTTACAAGTTCTATATCCTATGTTACACATTGTTAATTTACATTTTTTACAAACATTTAAAATTGGATTCCTCTTCTGGCTTCCCAAATTTTAACTGTAACTTTGACCTCTCTCAACCCTGGTAAGACTTCACCTTTAGTACTGTTTTTGCTTGTGCATTTGCTTATTCTATCTCCAAGAAATAATCTGGATTTCTAGTCCTGATGACTATTAACTTATATATAAATGATTACATATAGGATAATGTTAATTATTTTATTCCTCTTTTAAGAATTCTCTTTAGCAGCTATAAATTTGATTGCATTGATTATTACTATTTTATAGAATCTTCCTTGTTCTCAATTTAAACTTTTTAAAATTCATTTTTAATTTGACTGAAGTACTTCCTTAGGTAGTCTTTTAATAGAAATTACCAAAGGTGGTAAACCTCTTAATTTTTTTCATGTCCAGGTGTCTTCTTGTTCCTCTCATACAGGAACTCTGTAAGAGTTATTAGTCCCATGGTCTTGAAGTGTGAAGTGTTACATGGAAAGTCCAATACCATTCTCTCTCAGGTTTTTTTTTTTTTCTCCTTTCTTTCTTTTTTAGCATGTTGAGAATTACAGGATTTCTGTTTATCCTTGGAATCTACAAATTTACCAGGGTAACTTTCTAGATATAGATCCATTTCAATCCCTTCAAAGCATTTGGTGAGCACTTTTATTATTAAAGATTCAAAGCTTTTCAGCACAGTGAATTTCTCTTCTGTTTCTTTGGTTAATGATTCTCCCCATCTTGTTTCATTCTCATCTCCTAGAACACTTATATATATTTTTTTCATAATTTCCATCATTTTATTTTTTGCCCTACATTCTGGAGGAATTTCTTCCATTTTCTCATTTTTATTTCAGCAATGATTGCATTCTTTTTTTTTTTTTTTCCTGCTTCTCTTGAGATTTTGACAACAATGTTTTTATTTCCAATATTTCTTTTTTGTATGTTTATTTCATTGTTCCTTTTACTTAGTAAATTGCTTTTCTTTATTAATATAATACACTATTGACTCATTAAAAATACAAATAGAAGTGTTTGAAATGATCTATTGCTTCTTATATTAACTCCTTTATAGTCAGTCATTCTGTGGGTGTAGCTCTCTACATCTTTCAATTTGTCTCTTTCCAAACCCCAACTGCTCCACAGCCCAACCTTTCTCCCAACCTCTGCTGCTCTCAAAGAGAAATCAATTAGGTTTTCCCGAGAAATCAGTCCACCAATTACAGTGCAGCTACAACTTCCTGAGGGCTCAGCGTGACCACATCCAATGTGCTGTGTAGTCTAATATATTTGAGATTATTAAATCTCATGTTTAATAAACTTATCTCTGAAGGTAATTTCTAGATAGGAATTCTACAAATGCATCGAGCAATGTTAAGGTCAATAAAAACACATACGTAGAGTCTCCAAATGTCTGAATTCTGGAGTGACGTTTTGAAAAATGTCATTTGCTTGTATAAGTGAATGCACATATGATGGATTTTGTCTTTAAAATACCTTTTCTAACTGAAAAACACTTATCTAGATTTTTCCTTTACTTAGTTATTCATGTATGTAATTTCAAAAACCATTTGGTTATCACTGTTACCAAAAAAGAAAAAATGCAGTCCCCTGTTCCTGCCCCAGTTTTCCACTCCCCAGGAGCAACCACTTTCAGTTCTTTTGGCTGATTCTTTTGATATTTATTCCATATCTCTAAATAACAACCTTAAGTTGTTGCTGCTGCTGCTGCTGCTGCTGCCGCTAAGTCGCCTCAGTCGTGTCTGACTCTGTGCGACCCCATAGACAACAGCCCACCAGGCTCCCCCATCCCTGGGACTCTCCAGGCAAGAACCCTGGAGTGGGTTGCCATTTCCTTCTCCAATGCATGAAAATGAAAAGTGAAAGTGAGGTCGCTCAGTCCTGTCCGACTCTTCGCGACCCCATGGACTGTAGCCTACCAGGCTTTTCCGTCCATGGGATTTTCCAGGAAAGAGTACTGGAGTGGGATGCCATCGCCTTCTCCACCTTAAGTTGCTACTTCTTGATATTTCAGTTTTGATCATTATCTGTTGACATCCACAATGCTTATTTTTCATAATCTTACCTGCTGTGTGTGTGAACATGGGCACATGTGCACATACAGACACACACTCATTTCCCATTCCTCCATTCTCCCAATACACTGGCATTTTGGTTGGGTCAGTATTTGGTTTGCCTGTTATGACTTTATAAATACCTCTAGCTTTGTAAATTGGAGAAGGCAATGGCACCCCACTCCAGAACTCTTGCCTGGAAAATCCCATGGATGGAGGAGCCTGGTGGGCTCAGTCCATGGGGTCGCTATGAGTCTGACATGACTGAAGCGACTTAGCAGCAGCAGCAACTTTGTAAATACTCTTCACCTCTGAGCATGCACTGGAGAAGGCAATGGCAACCCACTCCAGTGTTCTTGCCTGGAGAATCCCAGGGACGGGGGAGCCTGGTGGGCTGCCGTCTGTGGGGTTGCACAGAGTCGGACACGACTGAAGCGACTTAGCAGCAGCAGCAGCTTTGTAAATACTCTTCACCTCTGAGCCATATATCACAGTAGACCATGATTGCTTTTCCTTTCTTGCACATTTTGTTTTTTCCTGGAGATAATACTTCTAGTATCTTAATTATAAAATTGTTTGAAGTTTTCCCCTTTCTGTGTAATTTTCTTCAAATAATGTCTTTCCACTTGTATAAGACCTCGCTGTGTGAACCGCTTTCATCAGATGTCTGTGACCTCTGACTGCTTGCTCCTATTTAAGAATAATGGCGTCAAAAGCTGACAAGAAGCCCCAGAGTACATGAGCAGGGCTTGTTGACCAGGGTCTCTGCTGTCTGGTCATTAGGCTAGTCACTTCTGTCTCAGGCTGCTCAGTTTCCAGAGAACATGATTCTAAATTCTTCTGCTTACAGAGTGTAAATTGGGCAGCCAGCATTCACCCCTGACTTCCAGAAATACCTAATAGGTTGCTTCTTGGTTTTCTCCAGTACCAGCTCCTTTGTTTTGTCCTTGTAGGTCTAACCTTTTAGGTTAAAAATATTCTTTTGCTTTATTTTAGTAGAATTTGGGAAGGAAGCAAAATTTGTTTGTTCCTCCATCTTCAATCAAAAGTCTCATTTTCTCTATTGAATCATTTATTTCTTTTTACTCTGTGACTTATATCTTACTCATTGATCTTGTTCATAGAATCTTGTCAAATCCTTTCTAAAAATCTAGGTGCTACACAATTTACCAACATTTTTTATCTGCTGTGAAAGTCGTATTTTCAGAGACCAAGGCAGATGAACATTAAAGTACATTCTCACATTAGAGTTCAGAAAAACCCTTCAAAGGATTGATCTTCTACGTGAACAACTTTCTAAACCTTCAGAGTGTCCTTTCCCTCTGAGAGATATTCATAATCACAACTTTACTTGGCTGTTTCCTATGAGTCAAATACAGTTTTAATTAGTTTGTAAAAATTCTAATATTAGTCAGTATATACTTGTAGTTGAGTAAATTGTAATGTATTATTTTTGCACACAGAGAATTCTTTCTAATTTGATTGACTCTCGTGGTATCTTATTTTCCCTCCATCATACTTTATTTCCCACAAAATACACATATTCCTTTCCAGAGTAATCATATTTGACAAGTTCTTGTTTCTTATTTCTCTGAAGAAGCAAAGCAAAGTGGTGAAAAAGTGAAAGTGTTAGTCATTCAGTCATGTCTGACTCTTTGCGACTCCATGAACTGTAGCCTGCCAGGCTCCTCTGTCCATGGGATTCTCCAGACAAGAATACTGGAGAGGGTAGCCATCTCCTCCAAGGGATCTTCCCGACCCAGGGATCGAACCCTGGTCTTCTGATTTCAGGCAGATTCTTTACAGTCTGGGCCACTAGGGAAGCCAAACCTAGGGTAAAATTTTGATGTCTCAGAGTTTGAAGTTAGATCCTGAAATGTTAGCACAGTGGTAAGTGATTGTAAGAATTCAGTGAGTGATTTTGAAAGGAGAGGAAAACACTTCAGAAGGGGAGGGAAGGAAGGCGATAGAGGGAGGAAGGAAAGGGCGGGGGAGAGAAAGATTCCTCTGAAAGACTTGTTAAGCTCCTGTTAAGGCAAAGGTTAAAAATTACCTCTCTGTGAGATAGTACTTTTTATAGGACAGTGTTTACAAAATGTTAGTTGTATTAGTTACAAGTTACATTTTTTTTTTTTTTTTTTTTTAAAAAAGACAAAGCCATGATATGTGTAAACCTGGGCATATCTATCAATCAGGACCCAGGCACACTCAGCCTGACCTGACATTCCAGGCATTCGGTGGTCTGGCACTTTGGAATGCTTGCGAACCTCTTGTCAGAGAATTGGTGAAAGAGAGAGGTGCCAGAACATGAAGGGGGTGGAAACAGAAGCTTGTCAGTTCTCTTCCCTGGTGGGTGTGTGGGGGGAGGAAGTGGTTTCATTAGACATCATTCATGTAAAAGCTATGCGCAAAAAGCTTAACAGAGCCAGCTGCCTTATAGAATCATGCAGGGAAATGGCTTCCAGTTTTTCTCTAATAAAAGAGAAATAAATGCAAATATCTTAGGCTAATCTTATGGTTTTCAAGTTATATACTACTTTTAAAAAGTTCAAGAATATGAAGAATGGGTGGATCAGCAAAGTAGCTGACTCATAAGGACAGCCGGTCAGAGGACAGGTGCAGTCTGTCCCCATCAAGTGAGAAGCTGCAGAGTGGGGTGCTGTGACCCCGGAGCCCTGGACGCCCACAGCGGATCTCAGCTCGTGGACAGTCCCAGGGGAGATCTGCATCGTCGTACACACTCACAGTGGCGAGGAAAAGCAGGGCCCTCGAGGGGTGAATGGCAACACGGCCGCCTGCCTTCCGCAGTGTCCCTGGGGCCGTGGAGGCAGCTCTGCCGTCTGCTGCAGTGGTGTTGGCCCCTAGCCAGTGGGCCGCCTGAATCCCACCACCCAGCAGTGACGCGAGTCCCGTCCCCAAGTAGCAGCAGAGGTGCAGGCATGGGCGTGGGATTTCCTGCCTGGCAGTGATGAGGTAGTACCCATTCCTCTGCCGGAGCCTTCTCAGAAAAGGCGTTAAACACAGCATTCAAATAAGACCCAGAGTCTTAGAACACAGTACCCAAACACATTATGGGTTTTATCTTTCTGGAGGTTGGCAGTTCATAGCTATGCTGTGGTTGTAGGCTACCATCAGGGATTCGTGCAGCTGACGATGGAGCAGGGGGACAGATTATCATACATCAAAGAGGATGTATTCTATCAGGGGGTGGTGATGACTGCTCTGAGGAAAAGTTCTGCAGGTTATGGGGCTCGAGAGTTACAAAGTAAACCTGGTAAGGTGACATTTGAAGAGAACTGTCTTTGTACGGACATCCTGGGGGTGGCCTTCCAGACAGAGGGAACAGCAAAAGCAAAGGTTCTGGGGCAGGAGCATGCTTAGTATTTTGAAGGAACAACAGAAAGCCCAGCGTGTTTAGAGGAGGAAGCCAGGTGGAACATCAGAGAGGCAAATAGGGCTTTGCAGACCTGGTGAAGACTTGAGATTTCACTGTGTGGGATGGGAAGTCCTTGGAAGACTTTGAGTAAAGCAGTGACATGTTCTGACTTAATGTTTTGAAAGGCTCGTTCTGGTTGCTATGTGAAGACTAGGCCGTTGCAAAGCAAGGGCAGGAAAAAAAGACAAGTTGGACTAACTCAGTGGGAGATGGCAGTGATTTGGATCAGGTTGGTAGAAATAGTGACAAATGGGGAGGTTGTGACAGAAGAGCTGATAATATTTAGAAATCATAGACTGGATATGGGGTGAGCAGGAAGGAAATGAGATAGTGGACTTCTGGTCCATCGATTGGAATAATAAGATTGTCATTTTTTAAAATAAGGGAGACGAGAAAATGCAAGCTTGGTTGGAGATGCCTGTTATATATCCAAGTAAAGCTCAGATAATCAGTTGTATGTGCAGGTCTAGATGTATCTTCCCGCTTTATTACCCTCAGTGTGTGGCTTTATTGTTTGGCATCACCTTATGATTGCAAGATGGTTGAACCGCCTCCAGCCGCACATCTGCCTCGAGGAAGGGAGCAGAGCAGGGCGGTGAGTAAATGCAGCAGAGCACTGCCAGCATTTTATTTGGAGCTCCTATGGAAGCCAAAGCTCTGAAATAAAGATGTGGATACAAGTTTATTTGGGAGATGAAAAGTATGGACTATTAGTTTCCTATGACTGCTGTATCATAAACTTGGTGGTTTAAAACAATCCAAACTTATTCACTCACAGTTCTGTGGTCCAAAGATCTGAAATCAGTATCACTGGGCTAAAATCATGGTGTCAGCAGGACTACATTCCCTCTGAGTGCTCTAGGGAGAATCTGTTCCTTGCTTCTTCAAGCTTCGGGTAGCTGCCGGCATTGGCTTGTGGCTACATCACTCTGATCCTTAAGGCCAGCACCTTCACATCTCTCTCTGGTTCATCTTCATATCCCCTTCTCTTGTGTGTGTGTCAGATTTCCCTCTGCCTCTTCCTTAGGGCCCACCCAGATAATATAGGATAATCTCCCCATCTCAAGACACTTAATTTAGACAAATAACTTTCTTCCAAATAAAATAACATTTATAGGTTTCAGGGATTCAGATCTGATATCTTTGGGGGCCCTTTTTCAGCCTATCACCTACAGGATTGAGGAAACAAGGAAGGGCAAGTTATCAAACCAAGTTACGGCTGAGGGTGACTGAGGCAAAACCCTGATGGGGAAATTCTGAAACACTGTATAAGGCACACACCTTAGAGTTATTCCATCCAAGAAGCAAGTGAGAGTTTATACACCAGTAGCCAACAGTTATGGGTTGAAGGTTGCTCCCAGAAGGGCTTCAATTCCCCATCACTTCTGACCTGTCTATCACACAAGAGTCAAAGAGGAAGAGAATCACTCAGGCAAAGAAATTCAGGTTCTGTCCGCCGGAAATCAGGCTTAGTGCCCGGAAGTGGTGAGCATGAGGGATGTGTGGGACATCAACAGCAACTGCTGTGGCCTCTTTCAACAGCTTCATGATAACTTCCACTTAGATTTCATAGGCCAGCTTTTGTTACATGGCCAAGCACAGCTTTAGGGGAGACTGGGAAATGTAGCCATGTCCTCAGCCAGACATAGTTGCATACTGAATAACACACTGGAGCTCTGTTAGCATGGAGGAAAG
>SJYT01053624.1:43034-56459 GCA_006410635.1 Cephalophus harveyi
GCTGAGCACCGAAGAATTGATGCTTTTGAACTGTGGTGTTGGAGAAGACTCTTGAGAGTCCCTTGGACTGCAAGGAGATCCAACCAGTCCATTCTGAAGGAGGTCAGCCCTGGGATTTCTTTGGAGGGAATGATGCTAAAGCTGAAACTCCAGTACTTTGGCCACCTGATGCGAAGAGTTGACTCATTGGAAAAGACTCTGATGCTGGGAGGGATTGGGGGCAGGAGGAGAAGGGGACGACCAAGGATGAGATGACTGGATGGCATCACTGACTTGATGGACATGAGTCTGAGTGAACTCCGGGAGATGGTGATGAACAGGGAGGCCTGGCGAGCTGCGATTCATGGGGTCGCAAGGAGTTGGATATGACTGAGCGACGGAACTGAACTGAACTGAAGAGTTTGAGAATGATGGTACTCTTTGACTGTTTGGTAAACGTCACCAGTGAAGCAATCTGGTTCCAGACTCTTGTTTGTTGGGAGGTTTTGGATTACTGATCCAATCTTCTTTTTAGCAGTCAGTCTGTTTAGCTTTTTTATTTCATTATGATTCAGTCTTGGTAGATTGTATGTTTCTAGGAATTTATCTATTTCATCTAGGTTGTCCAATTTGCTAATTTATAATTGTTCATAGTAGTGTCTTATGATCTATTTATTTCTGTGTAATATCTGTTATTGGGCTTCCCTTGTGGCTCAGCTGGGAAAGAATCTGGCTGCAACATGGGAGAGCTGAGTTCGATCCCTAAGTTGGGAAGATCCTCTGGAGAACGGAAAGGCTACCCACTCCAGTATTCTGGCCTGGAGAACTCCATGGACTGTATAGTCCATGGGGTCGCAAAGAGTTGGACACGACTGAGCGACTTTCACTCACTTCACTTCACAATATCTGTTGTAATTCCTGTTGTAATAGCTCCTCTTTCATTTCTGATTTTATTTGAGTCCCCTCTCCTTTTTGTTGGTGAATCTAGCTAGAGGTTTGTCAATTTTATTTATCTTTTCAAAGAACCAGCTCTTAGTTTCATTGATCTTATTTACTTACTGTCTTTTTACCCTTATTTTACTTATTTCTAATCTTTTTATTTTATTTCTTCTAGTTTTTTTTTTTTTTCTCTAGTTCCTTGAGGTGTAAAGTTAGATTATTTATTTGAGCCTTTTTGTTTCTTGAAGCTAAGTATTTATCATGGTAAACTTCCTTCTTAGAACTACTTTTGCTGTATCCCATAAAGTTTGGTGTGTTACATATCCATTTTTGTTTGTCTCAAGGTATTTTTTTTTTAATTTCTCTTTTTTTGTCTCCTTTGAACCTTCTTTGACTGTCCAGTAGCATCTTGTATAGTATAATGTCCACATATTTGTGAATTTGCCAGTTTTCTTGTGTAATAAATTTTGAGTTTCATACCATTGTGGTCAGAAAAGCTGCTTGATGTGATTTCAGTCTCTTTAAATGTAGAAAGCTTGTTCTGTGGCTATATTATATGCTTAACATATAATATAGCTTGGGAAATATTGAGAAGAATGCATTTCTGTTGCTTTTGGATTGAGTGTTTTGTAAATGTTTGTGATCTCAAATGTTGTTAAAGGCTGATGTGTTTTAGGTGATTATCTGTCCTGTGTATCCATTGATATAAATGTAGAGCATTATAGTCTCCTGCTGTTATTGTATTGCTGTCAATTTCTCCTTTAGGTCTGTTGATATTTGCTTAAGTTAGATGCTCCTCTGTTGGCTGTGTAAATATTTACAAACATTACGTCTTCTTGTTGGGTTGACTTTATTATTATATAATGCCCTTCTTTGTCTCTTGTTACAGTCTTTGTTTTAAAGTCTATTTTGTCTGATAAAAATACAGCTATTCCAACTTTTTTTTTTGTAGTTTCCATTTGCATGAGATCTCTTTTTCCATCCCTTCACTCTCAGTCTATGTGTGTCCTTACATCCAAAGTGGGTCTCTTGTAGGCAGCGTGAAGATGGGACTTATTTTCTTATCTATTGATCCACTCTGTGTCTTTTTTTTCTTCACTCTGTGTCTTTGGATTAGAGAATTTAGTCCATTTGCATTTAAAGTAATTATTGATAGCTGTGCACATACTGTCATTTTGTTAATAGTTTTCTGGCTGTTTTTGTGTTTCCTGTCTGTCCCTTTCTTTTTCTTTTGCTCTTTTCCTTTTTTGATTTGATGACTTTCTTTCAGTTCAGTTCAGTTCAGTGGCTCAGTCGTGTCTGACTCTTTGCGACCCCATGAACTGCAGCACGCCAGGCCTCCCTGTCCATCACCAACTCCTGGAGTTCACTCAGACTCATGTCCATCGAGTCGGTGATGCCATCCAACTATCTCATCCATTGTTGTCCCCTTCTCCTCCTGCCCCCAATCCCTCCCAGCATCAGAATCTTTTCCAGTGAGTCAACTCTTCGCATCAGGTGGCTAAAGTACTGGAGTTTCAGCTTTAGCATCATTCCTTCCAAAGAACACCCAGGAATGATCTCCTTTAGAATGGACTGGTTGGATCTCCTTGCAGTCTAAGGGATTCTCAAGAGTCTTCTCCAACACTACAGTTCAAAAGCATCAATTCTTCGGCTCTCAGCTTTCTTCACAGTCCAAGTCTCACATCCATAGATGACTACTGGAAAAACCATAGCCTTGACTAGACGGACCTTTGTTGGCAAAGTAATGTCTCTGCTTTTCAATATGCCATCTAGGTTTAGTGGTATGCTTCTATTTCTTTACCTTTTATGTATTTACTGTAGTTTTTTTGCTTTGTGGGTACCATGAGGTTTGCATATTAACAATTTATATCTATAACAGTTGATATAAAGTTGTAAATAAATTAAGTTTGATACCACTGTAAAGCTTAACCTTCATACTCTTCCCTCTGCTGCATTTCATGTTTTTGATGTCACAGTTTACATTTTTTCATCTTGTCTATCCCTTAATTAATAAAATCATATTTTTATGGTTTGTGTTTTTAAATCTTCATGCTAGCTTATAAGTGACTAGCTCACTACCTTTACTATATATTTACTTTTCCAGTGAGATTTATTATTTCAAATGTGTACTTGTTAGTCATCAGTGCCCTTTCTTTTCAGCTTAAAGGATTTCCTTTAACATTTCTTGTCAGGTCAATTTAGTGGTGATAAATTCCTTTAGCTTTTCTGGAAAACTCTGTATCTTTTCTGAATGATAACTCTGCCAGTTAGTTTTCTTTATTGAAAAATTTTTCCTTCACTACTTTGAATATATTGTGTCGTTATATATTTAGTACAGCTAAATAATAGTAATATACCTAATATGTTAATACAGTTTAAAAATGAGTTCTATTGAAACATTTTGGAAAAGTTAAAACCTGATAAGATTGCCCATCAGGTTTTTGGAAACTCATTTTCTTAGACTCATCCGTGGTGCACAAAGCAGTCTCCTCTTCATTCTTTCTCCATGCTTCCTTTCCCTCGCCCTTTCCTCCATGGTGACTTCTATATTTGTCTTTTAAGCCAGATCCCCTCTTCTCTCTCCCAAGCTAAAGATCCATCTCTGTCAGATAGCTCTCATGTCCTGAACTAAGCTCTCTCTTTTTCTAAATAGACAACCTGATATCCACTTCTGTTTCCCAACTGTTGATGGATGGACTGGCCCTACATTTCAGTTTGCCTAGAACTGTCACTGTTTGTATCTATTGTCCTGAAATAATAATTAATAGTTACCCTTTCACTTTTAAAATTTTCCTGGGTTAATAACAAATCATATGTCACCATAGCTATCTGTCTGATTAAGTTCTGCCTTTTAAGAACCAGCCACTGTTAAAGGACTTTGGAGTGACGGGCATGTCCATGAGTCTTACCCCAGATCCTGTCTCTCTGAGTACCTCTCTCCACATCCATCCCCCTGCCGTTCCTCCCTGACACACTTGCCCCTACTTCCTCCGTTTATATCATCAGCTTTCTATTTTGCTCTCCATCTCGAAATAATGATGTCCTGATTTTTTAACTCTAGGATCCCCAGACTGGTATGTTACCCTACAAGTCTCAGTTTGCCCCTTCCTTTCTGGCTTAATGCATTTAGACCTCTACCCTTTCTCAGAATCTTGCACTTGTGAATTGCTCCCACGGATAAACCCAATAGTTAGGGCAAGGGTTTACTTGTCTTACGTAGTGTATTAGACACAATCCACCCAGTCTCCAGTGCTGAAAGGCTTAGAGAAATGTTTTTTTTTTTTTTCTCCTTCAGCATCTCAATCAACTTTTATAAAGTTGAAACAAGATCTGCTTTATGGGATATTGTGAGGATTCATGAGAGGAAGTACAGCATAGTAATTAGCATAGTGTTAGCATTCAGCTAAAGAAAGAAATGAAAATATAAATGTTAGTATCCAGATAATGAAGGAGGCTAAACTAAGTCTTTTGTCTTTTATTTTAAAGTTCGCTAGATTTAGGAGCAAATATTGATACTGAGGGGGTTTCCCTGGTGGCTTAATGTTAACAAATCCGCCTGCAATGCCGGAGACGCCCTGCAATGAGGGTGACAAGGATCTGATCCCTGGGTGGGGAAGATCCCCTAAAGAAGGAAATAACAACCCACTCCAATATTCTTGCCTGGGAAGTCCCATGGACATAGGAGCCTGATGGGCTACAGTCCATGGGGTCACCAGAGCTGGACACGACTTAGTGGCTAACCAGCACCAAAGGGCATGTACTTGATGCCTTTGTTACCAATGCAGAACCTGGTGTCTGTCCTAGACTTGCTGAATCTGATCAGTGGGGTTGTGATAGACGATTCTCTCCAATCTGCGCAAGGTATGCAAACACCGAGTGGGTAGTTGAGCTAGATGACTTGTAAAAGTCCTCCCACCCTGAAGTCTAATATTCTTACTTTTGTATAGCATAGTCATACCCCGGAAATAAACCCTCCATTCATTTATTTCACAGTATTGGTTGAATGGCTCATAGCAATGCCTCGTTCTTCTTTAGGCCTGTGTTTCCCTTCCACGGGCATGGCTCCCTCCTGAATGCCCGGGAGATAGTAATGGAGGACACTTGTTGACTCAGATTCGCTGAGCACCTGCCAGGTACTGCGGCGTTGTGCTCAGCTGGGTGAGGTGTTGATGAGCAAGACTGACAGAGCCCCTTCCCTTCAGAGTTTACACCAGAAGAAAAAATAAACCAATTGTATTTACAGTAAAGGGGATACATGTTGTTGCGAAAAAGAAAATGGTGTGAAAACCATTCTTTTTGTTCTGTTGTTTTTCCCCACATCAGAATTCCAATTAAAATCCAGTCAGGTTATTCATAGAGGAAATAGTAATTCCTCTCCTCAGACTGGTTTTAGGTTTTAAGTAGAAAACGAGAGCCTTTGGGCCTTAGCCCAGGAATACTGGACGACTTCAGGATGCATCTTTGTACTTAAAACCGCTCTGGTGTTACAACTGGTATGAAGGCTGTTGAATAAGCCAGTCAAAGGGCCATCTCTTGTTCAGGTTGACTCTGGGTATTTTAGAAAGGGATTCTAGAAGTTCTGAGTCCTTTGAGTTCATGTACCTATTTCGAACCTTATCACAACAGAGCTCATTTGTACTACATTTTTCAAGGAAGTTCTTATTCAAAACATGAAGATGTTGTTAATGTAGACCATGCAGTAACTGTAATAGTAACAAAACAAGTCCACCGACTCTGCTGCCAGTGTTCCTTATCACCTCTATCCTCAACACTTTAATAGAGAAAATGAAAAATTTCAACTTTGCACGTTACATTACAAACAAAGCCATAACTAAACAGAGAGAGGAAGAAGGAAAAACACCCTGTCTTTTGCTGCGGATACAGGAAGGCACTTAATTTAGAACTGTCTAGGATCTAGTTCTGGCTCTTCCATTAATCAGTGTGTGACCTCAATGGGTCTGGGCTGCAGTTGTTTTAAAATGCTAAATGATCCTTAATTAGCCCTGAAATTCTCATTCAGTGAAACTAGATGGAGGAAATGGTGTCATTTTACACTTGCCTCTCCTGCCTTCCTCTCAGCTACACAAATACATCAGAAGCCCCATCACCACTGAACAGATGGATAATGAAGCAACTTGCTTCTCTAACCTGACGTTTGTGCGTGCCTTAAGCTGAAGCCTGAGACCTCGATGTCTGCCTGCTTATCTGGACTGAATGAGTGAACTGACACCAGGTCCTTGGGGAGTGCTGCGCTACTTGGAAGGAGAGCCCTGCCCCGGGAGCACTCACAACCTCAGCAACTCTCAGCCTCCATAATGCTAGTTTGCACCAAGGGTCCTGTTTCAAACACCGTAGACCTTCCTAGGACCAACTATTCCTACTTTTCTGATTAATATCTGCAGTCTAAAATCTTACATTATTCTGCCCACATCTGCCCAATCACCTTTCTTCCAGCAGACATCACCGGCCGGATGGCATCAGGCTTCTGTCCTGAAGGAGCAGCAGTGTAGCCCAGGTGCCTGTGAACCTGGCCCTGCCTCGCCTGGGTCTGTTCCTCGGCCCCTGGCAGGCCCTGTGAAGCCCCAGTTAGCCTGCCATCAAACCTGCTCAGGTTATGATAAGCACATAGGCATATGTATATGTACATGTAAGAGGATGGAATTATTTTTAAAATATTTATGTATTTATTTGTTTTTGGCTGCATTAGGTCTTAGTTGCAGCATGAGGTCTCAGGAGTTGTGATTCGTGGGCGTAGTAGCCCTGCTGTATGTGAGATCTTAGTTCCCAGACCAGGGATTGAACTCGCATCCCCTGCATTGCACGATGGATTCTTAACCACTGGACCACGAGCAAATTCCCTGGGATTATTTGTTAGAATTTTTCTGGAATTAACCCACTCTAAAATTTATTATTTTTCAGTTCAGTTCAGTCACTCAGTCGTGTCCAACTCTTTGTGACCCCATGAATTGCAGCATGCCAGGCCTTCCTGTCCATCACCAACTCCCGGAGTTCACCCAAATTCATGTGCCTCGAGTCGATGATGCCATCCAGCCATCTCATTCTCTGTCGTCCCCTTCTCCTCCTGCCCCCAATCCCTCCCAACATCAGGGTCTTTTCCAATGAATCAACTCTTCTCATGAGGTGGCCAAAGTATTGGAGTTTCAGCCTCAGCATCAGTCCTTCCAATGAACACCCAGAACTGTTCTCCTTTAGAATGGAATGGTTGGATCTCCTTGCCATCCAAGGGACTCTCAAGAGTCTTCTCCAACACCACAGTTCAAAAGCATCAATTCTTCAAATTAACTTTATTTACTGTGGCCTTATTTCTGATGTAATCCACACGATACATAGGAAGAAAAATGGAGATTATAGCTGTATATGTAATATAATGCATTATATTATGGCACAGCTGTACTTTTTAAAATGCCAGTGAAAAGTATATACTCTGTTAGCTGTGAAATTAGCTTTTAGTTTTAATTTAAAAAGTTAGCCTCTCATTTTCAGAATTCTTCCTATTTAAATAATTGAAAATTTTGAGAAAATATGATCAAGATATTCAAAGCAAAATCATAAGTTTTCTTGTTCTCATATTTCAGTCTTTTAAAATATATTTCACTCTTCTACAATTGCCAGAGCTTCTCCTTGTGAAGCAGAGCTTCAGGAATTAATGGAGCAAATTGACATCATGGTAAACAACAAAAAATTGGATTGGGAAAGGAAGATGCGGGCTCTGGAGACACGGTTAGATCTTCGGGATCAAGAGTTGGCAAATGCACAGACGTGTCTGGAACAGAAAGGTCAAGAGGTACTGCGCAGCTGTGTTTATAAATTGTTCATTCCTCAGACTGTTATAAATAGTGCTAGTTCCATCAGAATGTATTTTTCATTACACATATTTTGTATGGGCATCAGCAATAGCTTGAAACGCCCTGAAATTCTGTCACAATGTGCTAAATGTATGTGTTCTATCAAATAAGTGGCGAGCAGAGCCTAAACCTATAGTAATTTGCTGATGCAGACAGACAGAGTCCAGTAGATGCCATGTAGGAAAGGAAACATTTGACATGTATGTGAAACACTGTTTTCAAGCAAGGATGTCAGTGCTTTTGTTGCTACAGAAACAAAGTAGCCATGAGAGCTGTGCCTTTGGAGCAGGCAGAGTTCAGGATCGTTTGCCTTTTCTCATCTGCTAGAAAAGTCTTAACTAAAAGAAGTGAAAGATAAAGCCTTGATTGTAGGTCAAGAGAGAAGAGAGTTCGGTGAGGAGGGTATATGTATGCCTGGGTGCCCACATGGCTCAGTGATACAGAACCTGCCTGCCAACGCACGAGACACAAGAGACACAGGTTTGATCCTGGGCCGGGAGGATCCCCTGGAATAGAAAATGGCAACCCACTCCAGTATTCTTGCCTGGAGAATCCCATGGACAGAGGAGCCTGGCGGGCTACATACAGTCCATAGAGTTGCAAAGAGTCAGACCTGACTGAGTGACTGAGCACATGCACCACTTAGGAGGAGCGTCCTGGGCCCAGGGAGCCCACTTGCGGTCAAGCTGGTGAAGCTGGAGGGACGTCTGAGTGCTCTCAGGCCTGCTGTGGAGTTCAGCAAAGTCATATGCTTCCCCTGACGTGGACTTTCATGTCTGTGAATTTTCTTTGGGACTAGGCATAAGGCAGGTTTACTGATCATATGCTGATAACTAAAAGGTCAACAGTCAACTTGTTCCGCAGCGATTTTTCTATCTCTGCTGGACTCAGTGGAACTTAACTTTTTGTCTTGGTTAACTATGTTATTGTGTGGCCCATTTAACGTGGTTACCAGTAGAGGCAGGTCATGAGATTGCACGTGCAAGGGAACACTTTCTGACTTTTGGTCCTGTCACAACCCAGATATGCAAACAGAAGCCTCATATGCTGTTTAAACAGACAAATTCTGTAAGCCAAATCCCTATGAACTCCTCTTAGACATTTTTTTTAAAATATTTTTTACTCTGCTGGGTCTTTTTTGCTGCTCCGGGGCTTCTTCTAGCTGTGGCGAGCAGGGGCTACTCTTGGCTGCACCGGCTTCTCATTGTGGTGTCTGCTCTTGTTGCAGGGCACAGCCCCTAGGCCCATGGGCTTCAGTAACTGCAGCAAACTGCAGAGCCTGGGGTCTCGAGTGTGGGCTCGGTAGTTGTGGCCCAGGGGTTTAGTTGCTCTGCAGCAAGTGGAATTTTTCCAGACCAGGAGTCGAACCCATGTTCCCTGCATTGGCTGGTGGATTCTTACCCACTGCACCACCAGGGAAGTCCTATTTTTCTTTTCAATTTATTAGCTTTTATTTTTTAAAAAAGGTAACAATTATTTCATAACACCACTAAAACAGAGCTCCCGTTGAAGGCAGCAGAGCCTAAAATAAAGGCTGAAATGTGTTGGCAGGGGTTCTGCCCAAGAGTGATGACATAACTCTGCCAAAAAGACAATGCGAAGTAGGTTTTAAATCTTGCTTTAATGTGCCAGTAAGAAGGCTCAACATCCATACCATACTGTCCTAAAGTGTACCCAGTGGAATAGCCCTAGCAACATCTGGTTTTGGTGAATTTAATTAATAATGACTATTCTAAGATTTTGTCAGGCAAAATTTAGAAAAATTAAATTGTATTCTTAATGCAGGTGGGGTTACTTCGACAGAAGTTGGACAGTTTGGAAAAATGTAACTTAGCAATGACTCAAAATTATGAAGGACAACTACAAACCCTGAAAGCTCAAGTAAGGAAACTCATTACAATTTAGTATCATGTTTTGATATGTGTTTTGACCGATAAAATTGTGTTAATTTTGCTAAAGAGCCTCTTGATGAAAGTGAAAGAGAAGAGTGAAAAAGTTGGCCTATAGCTCAACATTCAGAAAATGAAGATCATGGCATCTGGTCCCATCACTTCATGGGAAATAGATGGGGAAACAGTGGAAACAGTGTCAGACTTTTATTTTTGGGGGGCTCCAAAATCACTGCAGATGGTGATTGCAGCCATGAAATTAAAAGATGCTTACTCCTTGGAAGGAAAGTTATGACCAACCTAGATAGCATATTGAAAAGCAGAGACATTACTTTGCCAACAAAGGTCCGTCTAGTCAAGGCTGTGGTTTTTCCTGTGGTCATGTATGGATGTGAGAGTTGGACTGTGAAGAAAGCTAAGCACCAAAGAATTGATGCTTTTGAACTGTGGTGTTGGAGAAGACTCTTGAGAGTCCCTTGGACTACAAGAAGATCCAACCAGTCCATTCTGAAGATCAGTCCTGGGTGTTCATTGGAAGGACTGATGCTGAGGCTGTAACTCCAGTACTTTGGCCACCTCATGAGAAGAGTTGACTCATTGGAAAAGACTCTGATGCTGGGAGGGATTGGGGGCAGGAGGAAAAGGGGACGACAGAGGATGAGATGGCTGGATGGCATCACTGACTTGATGGACATGAGTTTGAGTGAACTCCAGGAGTTGATGATGGACAGGGAGGCCTGGTGTGCTGCGATTCATGGGGGCACAAAGAGTCAGACACGACTGAGCAACTGAACTGAACTGATGTCATTTTTTCTAACCAGAAAATGATACCTTGTGGCAAATGTGCTTTTGTTGCTGCTAGTTCACTCTACTGCTTCCTTCTTTGAAGACAGAGGATGAGATGGCTGGATGGCATCACTGACTTGATGGACATGAGTTTGAGTGAACTCCAGGAGTTGATGATGGACAGGGAGGCCTGGTGTGCTGCGATTCATGGGGGCACAAAGAGTCAGACACGACTGAGCAACTGAACTGAACTGATGTCATTTTTTCTAACCAGAAAATGATACATTGTGGCAAATGTGCTTTTGTTGCTGCTAGTTCACTCTACTGCTTCCTTCTTTGAAATTCTTCATTTATTTATTCTCTTCACAACCTTATTTTCCTAAAATACCTTAAGGATACATTTTACCACATTTTGCCTTAAAAAACTCTGGCAAAACTTTCTTTTGAAATTGCTTCCTTTTTTAAAATGGTGTGTTTTCGTTTCCTTCTAAAATTATAAAACAATAATTATATATATATTATATGCATTTGAGATTTATTCTTCTGGAAAGATATAGTCAATGTACCTTCCCCTATTCCTCCTGCTAAATGCAACTAGAAATCCTGAACGTTATTTATAAAACAGCATAAGACTGAGAAGTGGAGAGGAAAGACAGACCAACTAGGACCTTGGGTCCCAAGGAAAACATGGTGTTGAGTTCCTGGAATTTCTTTTTGCCTCTTGCATCGTAGACTGGATAACAGAGAAGCCAGCAGGCCTGACTCTCCAGTGGGCACAAACAAACCAAAAGAGGAAGAAAGCCTCTTCCTTGCAACTGAAAGACCTGAAGAAAGACAGCCTACCAAGATTAAACTTTTTTATAATAACTTTAATAATAATTAAGCTTTTTTATAATAACTGCTGACTCTAGCCAAAGGGCACAGAAAAGGACCACAGCTGCAAACCCATTTCACCAGCAGAGACCCAGTAGACAGCCTTGGCTCCGCCCTCGCCTTCTGTAATGAGGTAGTCCAGGCCCCAGCATGGGGGGAGTCAGAGCAGACTGAGTGGAAACGCAGCCCGCAGNACTAAAAAATTCAATAGATGGGTTCAAAAGCAGAATAGAGAGGATAGAAGACATACACAATGAGTGAACTTGAACATAGCACGATAGAAATTACTCAATCTGAACAGCATATTAAAAAGCAACCAAGACAACCTAGACAGCATATTGAAAAGCAGAAACATTGCTTTACCAACAAAGGTCTGTCTAGTCAAGGCTATGGTTTTTCCAGTAGTCATGTATGAATGTGAAAGTTGGACTACAAAGAAAGCTGAGCACTGAAGAATCGATGATTTTGAACTGTGGTGTTGGAGAAGACTCTTGTAAGTCCCTTGGACTGCAAGGAGATCTGACCAATCCATCCTAAAGGAAATTAACCCTGAATATTCATTGGAAGGACTGATCCTGTAGCTGAAACTCCAATACTTTGGCCACCTGATACGAAGAGCTGACTCATTTTCCCTGATGCTGGGAAAGATTGAGGGCAAGAGGAGAAGAGGGCAACAGAGGATGAGATGGTTGGATGACATCACTGACTCAATGGACATGAGTTTGAGCAAACTCAAGAAGATAGTGAAAGACAGGGAAGCCTGGCATGCTGCAGTTCATGGAGTCGCGCAGAGTCGGATATGACTTAGCGACTGGACAACAACAAAGAGGTTTTGTTACCAATAGATCTACCCTAAAAGGACAGCTAAAGGAACTCCTCCTTGGTAAAAAAGAAATGATAAGAAAAAATTGGAAAAGTGAAAGCATGGATAAATGCAGTAGATTTTACTTCTCTTGAGTTCTCTAATTTTTTTTACAACTGAAGCAAAAATTATAATAATAGTTAAAGTGGTTCTTAATGTATACTGAGAAAATAATTAAGATAATGATGTCAGAAATGTGTCTTGGCAAAGAGAACTAAGATTCTAAACTTCACTTGAACTGGTAAAATGTCTATACCAGAAGACTGTAATAAGCTGTGTATGTATAATATTATACCTAGAGCAATAACTAAAAAAGCTAAACAAATAAATACATTCAAAAATACTATAGCTAGATCAAAATGACATTCTAAAAAATGTTCAAAGAACCCAGAGGAAGATAGGAAAGCTAAAACAGATAAAGTAACAACTAGGAAACAAACATGAAACAAAGTCAGGCTTAAACGCTAATATAACAATAATTACATTAAATGAAAATGGTCTAAATATACTAGTTAAAAGAGATTTGCAGAGTAAATGAAAGATATATGACTCAACTGTATGCTTTGTTCCAGGAACTCACTTCAAATATAACTACGTATGTAAGTTGAAAGTAAAAAGATAGAAAAAAAATAGAAAAAATATACCCTGCAAATACTAATCAAAAGAAAGCAGAAGTAGTGCAAAAATAATTCAGTGGAAAAAGAATAGTCTTTTCAATAAACAGTGACAGGACAATTGGATATCCACACGAAAAAGAACTAGATTGGGCCCTTACCTAAACCACAGACAAAAAATAACACAAAATGAATCAAAGACCTAAATGTAAAACCTAAATCTGTAAAACTCTTAGAAGAAAACATAGGACTCTGTGGGAGACGGAGAGGGTGGGATGATTTGGGAGAATGGCATTGAAACATGTATAATATCATGTAAGAAATGAATCACCAGTCTAGGTTCGATGCAGGATACAGGATGCTTGGGGCTGGTGCACTGGGATGACCCAGAGAGATGGTATGGGGAGGGAGGTGGGAGGGGGGTTCAGGATTGGGAACACGTGTATACCCATGGCGGATTCATGTTAATGTATGGCAAAACCAATACAGTATTGTAAAGTAAAATAAAGTAAAATAAAAATAAATAAATAAAAAAAGAAGAAAACATAGGAGTAAATCTTCATGGTTTTGGATTAGGGACAGTTTCTTAGATTTAGTACTAAAAGTACAAGAAA
>SJYT01053624.1:57814-108067 GCA_006410635.1 Cephalophus harveyi
GAATCTCCAGTCTAGGTTCGATGCAGGATACAGGATGCCTGGGGCTGGTGCACTGGGATGACCCAGAGGGATGGTTTGGGGAGGGAGGTGGGAGGGGGGTTCAGGATTGGGAACACGTGTATACCCATGGCGGATTCATGTTAATGTATGGCAAAACCAATACAGTATTGTAAAGTAAAATAAAGTAAAATAAAAATAAATAAATAAAAAAAGAAGAAAACATAGGAGTAAATCTTCATGGTTTTGGATTAGGGACAGTTTCTTAGATTTAGTACTAAAAGTACAAGAAAAATTAGATAAACTTGATTTTATCAAAATTTTAACAACCTTTGTGCTTCAAAACACACCAAAAACAACAACAACAACAAAAAGACAACTCACAAAGTAGGAGAAAACATTTGAAAATCATATATTTAATAAGGTACCCATATCCAGAATTAAAAAAAAAAACTATTAGTAGTCAATAATAAAAAGACAAATGACCAAATTTTAAAATGGGCATAGATATAAATAGGCATTTCTTCAAAGGAGATATGTAAATGGCCAAATAAGCATGTGAAAAAGTGCTAAATGTCATTAGTCATTAGGGAAATGCAAATCAAAACCATAATGAGATATCCCTTCACACCTGTTAACTGCTATAGTCAAATGATGGATAAAAGCAAGCATTGGTGAGGATATGGAGAAATTGGAACCCTATATATTACCACTGAAAAGGGGAACATGGTACAGCCACTTTGGAAAACTGTTTGGCAGTTCATTAAAAAGTTAAACTTACAGTTTCTACACTTCAGTTTCTAGTTTCAGCTATTCTACCCCTAAGTATATATAACCAAGAGAAATAAAAACCTACATCCACACAAAATCTTCTACACCAATGTTCATAGCAGCATTTCCCCATAATACTGAAAAAGTGGAAACAATCTACATGTCCATCAGCTGATGAATGAATAAACAGAACATGGTCTATCCATGCAATGAAGTATTGTTCAGCCACTAAAAGGAGTGAAATATTGACCCAAGCTACAGCATGGATGAACCTTAAACGCATTATGCTTTTAGGAAACCGGACATGAAGGATTGCAGATTGTATGATTCCATTAATATGAAATGATCAGAATAGGTAAATCTGTAGAAACAGAGATTAGTTGTTGCTAGGGCCTTGAGGAAGGAGGAAATGTGTAGTCACTGTTAATACATACAGGGTTTCTTTTGGAGATGATGAAAGTATTTTGAAATTAGATAGTGTGATGGTTACCCAACTGAATATCCAAAAAACCAATGAAGTAATACTCTAAATTTTATGGTAGGTGAAATATCTCAATTTTAAAAACTATGTGAGAAAGAAAAAGGAAGCAGAAGTGACTACATTACTGTCAGATATAAAATAGACACAATTGTTCATAGCTTTCTTTGTAATAGTAAAAAACTGGAAACAACCAAAAAAATCTCAATATGTGAATGGTCAAACAAACTGTGGTTACATCTATACCATGGTATAATACTGAGCAATAAAAAGGAGTGAACTATTGATACATTGATCACATATTGTACTGACATCAATTTCCTGAGTCTGATACTGAACAGAATTCAATGAGATGTAAATATTGGGGGAAACTGGGTAGAGAGAACCCAGAATCTCTCTGTAATATCTTTGCAGCTTCTTGTAAATCTATAATTATTTCAAAAGAAAAAGAAAAACAAATTTTCTAAAGTTATTTAGAAATTTCCTAACAGATGTTGACAGACCATGCTGCTTTTAATCTATTATTTGAAGGCAGAACAAGAGAAAAAAATTACAGTCTAAGTTATAACAAGAATTACTGATAAGAGAAAGATTATATCAAGCTTTATATTTAATTTTATTTAAACTTACATCAACATAAGTATGTTTGTATTTTTTCTGTTAAGTCCTCCATTTCCTTAAAAGAAGTGTAAGTTGGTCATTTTATAGATTGAGTTACTGAAGTTAAAATTGTGAACACAAGATGGCACTAAATAAAAGTAAGAAAAAAAACTTGGTTATTTTAAATTGTGAGCTTTTCAATATATGGTTAAGATAAAACTGAACAAAACATTTTATCAAGTGAATTGTTGTTAAACTGTGCAGTCAATGAAGTTCCAAATTTACTTGAAAGCTGAATTGTGTTCAGCTTCAACAATTTAGTTTTAATAACTGGTTCTGTCTTCTCTAATTGGAACATTTAAGCTTTACTTCATTCCTAATCATGAGTTAAATTTTGAAAGAGGTATATGAGAGAACTATCATGATATCAAGTTAGAAATAACCAATAGTAAAATGTTAGCATTCTCTATTATTTACAGTTTTCCAAACTAACTAATAGCTTTGAAAAACTGAGATTACACCAGATGAAACAAAATAAATTTCGACGAAAAGAAGTACCACACCTCAAAGAAGAAATGCCCTTTGAACTGAACAATTTGAACCAGAAATTAGAGGTAAGCTATATTGTCTTAGTTTATCCCTGTATGTATTAAGATTGGTTTTTGTCGTTGTTGTTGAGGGCTATTTGTCTCCAGAATGCACAGTGGTGTGTACCACTGTGGTAACAAAGCACCATTAGAAACCTGCTTTCCATTGAAGATATTTTCTTAGTGCACCTTCCTTCAGGCACTTAGTGAATTAAAACATCACTTTGATTTATACATCTTTTATACATATCAGCATTTTGGAGAGCAAAAAAATGTTCAAAGAAACTGCAGCTGTTGAGTGAAATTGAAGGACATCCCTGGGGTCAGTTAAAGTGAGTGTCTAATAAATCTTTTAATGGCTATTTAACTATTAGGTACTTAAGTCCTGATGAGGACTTATAGCAATTTTCAGAACAGGGCTTAAAGTTTCAGGATCTTTTCTTTAGAGAGGTAGTTTCACTCCAATATAGCGACCCTGTGTCACCCAGAACTCCTAAAATCTCAGTCCCTAAAAAGGTTAACCATGTCACAGAAACACTTATTTCAATCCCCTTAACTTTCTAACCTTGGAAAAAATAAAGAAGCTATTTTTCTTCCTTGTGCCCTTGTGCATTCCTGCTACTGGCCACGTAACAGCAGATAGAGTCTACTGTGGGTTCCTTTTCTAACCTTAGCTAAATTCCCACTGTGGCTCAATTATTGTTTTCTAATTGACCTCAAATTGATCCCTATCATGTTATTCCACTCATTTTTTCCCCCCTCCACTGTTCTCAAGCCCTAAACAATGGTTTCTCCCCACAGCCAGCCAGTGATTTCAGTTTTTTCTGCTTTGTTCATAGTTAATGGCTCTCTATATCCCTGATAGCTCAGCTGGTGAAGAATCTGCCTGCAGTGCAGGAGACCCCGGTTCAGTTCCTGGGTCAGGAAGATCCTCTGGAGAAGGGATAGGCTACCCACTCCAGTATTCTTGGCCTCCCTGGTGGCTCAGATGGTAAAGAATCAACCTGCAATGCAGGTTCAATCCCTGGGTTGGGAAGATCCCCTGGAGAAGGGAAAAGCGACCCACTCCAGTATTCCGGCCTGGAGAATTCCATGAGCTCGCAGAGTTGGACACGACTGAGCGACTTTGACTTCACTGACTGTGCGTCCCAATCACCCAGGTAGAAACCTCTTAGGAATCTTGGATCTGTTCCTTTCTTACTTCTATTCCAGCCCAGATTTGCCCCTTTTCTGTGTCTAATGCCTCTTATCTCTGTCTTCCTCCTAACTGTCATTGTCCTGTTGTGTACTTCTTCATCTTTGTCATCTAACTCTTCAATTAACAGCCCTTCTCAAAAATTTCCTCCAAAATATTTTTCAGAGCAGGAAAAAAAAAAAAAACTGGAACCACAGCCCTAAAACCAGCCTATTGCAAGCATTTTATTGGAACTGTTTGGTTTTAGGTTTTAAATTCCTGTAAATTTTATATTGTACTATATAAGGAACATACATTTTTTAAAATATAAAGTTACTACCACTAAGTAAGGATGACCCTCTAGGAAAATGCACTGTGTATAACTTCCTGCCTCTTGCAATGGTATAACGAGACTGATGTTTAGAATATTCTGGTCTCACAGAAAAGGCTTTCACTGAAAATGCACTTAAATCACTGACTCTTCATTTGATTGGCTTCTCATGGGGATTAGTGGGAGAACTACTTTCATATAAATTGTTCAAACAATGTGCACATTTTACATTTAGAGATCTAAATATGTAAACTGTACCTCTGAAATTATAGCGGAAATTAGTAGCAAATATGTGATGTATTTGTATTTATACAAAAATTTTTTAAGCATAATATGTCAATACAGTTTCATCTGTATCATAAAGGAAACACTTCATGTACCTGTCTTTGTTTAGAGGCAGCTGAAAAATTAATGTGTAGGAGATGGACTGTTCTAGTTTTAGCCTACATCTAAGCATGTTTCTCCTTTGGAACAAACATTTAATACACTGATACAGTGGTTGAACAGCGGGAAACAGCTTGCTCCAGTGAAAGAACCTGACAGTTTACAACTTAAAATAGGGCCTGACTGTCTCTCTTATTTGCCTTGTGACCTTTGGACAAGCCGATGACCTCACGGAGATTACATTTTTCACCAATAAATGGGGGCTAAGATTATCTTATAAGTGACATTGTGGTTATGGAAGAGGAAAATATGTTTGTGTATGTGTGTTTAGACTCTCTCTGAAGCATCTGGGGTAAAAACACATGAGGTCTGAAAGTTGCATTAAAATACTCCAGTGAAAAAGGTAGAGATGAGATACAGATGGTCTGATTTGACAGGAGTTAAACTGGGTGAAGGGTACATGGGAGTTTGTTTTACTCTCTGTTTTTATATAAGTAAGAAAATTTTCATAAGAAAAAGTTAAAACTATCTTACAAATGAAGGTTCATAGAGTCCCTGACCTATAGTAATCACTAAAGAAATGTTCATTCTACCTTTCAAGATTTAGTAGAGGGATTAAAATATATATTTAACAATGTAACTTCTGCTATAAACTGATTTTAATGCCTCTGATCCACTCTCAACCTTAAAGACCCAGAAAAGGTTTCTAGCCATGGAGAACTTAATCTGGAGGGTTAGACAAGTGTACAGACGTGCCAGAACTGCACCCTGGGCTGACATCTCCAGTCTCTACAAAATTCTTACAGTCTCTTTCTCAGTCTCTGCATGGCCCCATAACTACTGGATAGTGTATGCTTGAAACCAATACATCTAAGACCAAGAAAGCCAGGACTATTATAAGTACCAGCTGATATGTTCATGACACACATTTTTAGCTGGTTTGGCCTCATTCTTGGCCTCATTCTTGGCCTCATTTCTACTTGTTGTAGAATTTGTAAGGGAGAGACTGATGTTCCTGCCTTCTCCTATAGCATGCTGGGAAATGTGTATTTTCAAGATTGAGGTTGTTGGGTATATATATTAGTTTTATTGCATTTATATCTGTAAGTATTAGTATTATTGCACAGTTCATATCATATTATTGCAAGATATGAACTGTACAAGTCAACCTTAGCCACATTTTGACATCTGACTCCAAAAACTCCTTCCTAAATTAAACATTTTTTATAATCCACCTTTGAAGTGTGGTGTTGGAAAAGACTCTTGAGAGTCCCTTGGACTGCAAGGAGATCCAGCCAGTCCATTCTGAAGACCAGCCCTGGGATTTCTTTGGAGGGAATGATGCTAAAGCTGAAACTCCAGTACTTTGGCCACCTCATGAGAAGAGTTGACTCATTGGAAAAGACTCTGATGCTGGGAGGGATTGGGGGCAGGAGGAGAAGGGGACGACAGAGGAGATGGCTGGATGGCATCACTGACTCAATGAACGTGAGTCTGAGTGAACTCCGGGAGTTGGTGATGGACAAGGAGGCCTGGTGTGCTGCGATTCATGGAATCACAAAGAGTCAGACACAACTGAGCGACTGAACTGAACTGAACTGATAATCCACCTTGTATTGATTTGAAATGTTAACCTATTTTTTTTTTATTAGAGCCTAGTTTTGTAAATTTGTCACTATTTCTGAAGACCCTGTTTTCATGTACCTTATTTAAAACTGTCAAATGTCAGAATCAAAGTCAGTTACATTAAATGAACTGTCTCCGTTTATCTTAATACATATAGTCTATTTATCAGTGTATTATACATTTAAAACAGGGTCTATCTATATTTCTCCAACTTTATTCAGTTCAGTTCAGTTCAGTCGCTCAGTCGTGTCCGACTATTTACGACCCCATGAATCACAGCACGCCAGGCCTCCCAGTCCATCATCACTAATTCCCGGAGTTCATTCAGACTCACGTCCATCGAGTCAGTGATCCCATCCAGCCATCTCATCCTCTGTCATCCCTTTCTCCTCCTGCCCCCAATCCCTCCCAGCATCAGAATCTTTTCCAGTGAGTCAACTCTTCATATGAGGTGGCCAAAGTACTGGAGTTTCAGCTTCAGCATCATTCCCTCCAAAGAAATCCCAGGGCTGATTTCCTCCAGAATGGACTGGTTGGATCTCCTTGCAGTCCAAGGGACTCTCAAGAGTCTTCTCCAATACCACAGTTCAAAAGCATCAATTCTTCAGCGCTCAGCTTTCTTCACAGTCCAACTCTCACATCCATACATGACCACTGGAAAAACCATAGCCTTGACTAGAGGGACCTTTGTTGGCAAAGTAATATCTCTGCTTTTCAATATGCTATCTAGGTTGGTCATAACTTTTCTTCCAAGGAGTAAGCGTCTTTTAATTTCATGGCTGCAGTCACCATCTGCAGTGATTTTGGAGCCCCCCCAAATAAAGTCTGACACTGTTTCCACTGTTTCCCCATCTATTTCCCATGAAGCAATGGGACCGGATGCCATGATCTTTGTTTCCAGCTTTATTACCACCACTCAATTTCAGGTCACTTCTAATTACTATAAAAGCCTACTAATTTAGTAGTGAAGTCTTCCCTCACTGATTATTTGGGAGCTTGTGGATTTATAAAATGAAGATTTCCCCCAAAATTCTTTAAAATGATTACTCTGTAGAAAATGTGAAATGCTGTATTCTCATTTTAAACAAGATATAGCTTTCATTCTCTAAATTAGTCTATTTTCCTGCATAGCCAATCCAGTCATTTCAGCCATCTTTGAAACACCACCAATCTCTCAAAATAGTTCAAGTGAACTATTTTCCAATTTGATGTATTATTGGAAATGGCTGAGATAATGGTGGCATCATCTGTATGACTTTTATGTAGCACTGTTATTGTACTAATACTGCAAGATCTTTTGTTTACATGTACATTTCCCTACTTGATTATGTGCACGTGTGCTCAGTCGTGTCTGACTCTCTGTGACCCCATGGACTGTAGCCCTCCAGGCTCCTCTGTCCATGGGATTCTCCAGGCAAGACTACTGGAGTAGGTTGCCAGCGCCCTCCTCCAGGGAATCTTCCTGACCTAGGGATCAAACCCGCATCTCCTGGGTCTCCTGTATCGGCACGCAGATTCTCTACCACTGAGCCACCTGGGAAGCCCTCGGTCCTTGTTTTGTTTTGTTTTCTTTCAAAAATTTGTTTCTTTTAAGCATGTATTATTTTTAAATCCTCCTCTTTCCATGGTACCTGCTGGACACTAGATGCTTAATACTACTGAATTGATGATTGGAAACATCAATATGTTCATGCCATGTATCAGCATTCAGTAATATCTCATATGGACTCAGTAGCTATAGAGTTTTTTCCCAGCTGTGTTATTTGCTTTGCAAAATTTAGTGAGAAATGTTTACATTTCTGGAAATACTAATACTGTGCTTTTCTTTGTACATTCAAGAAATGTAAGTGGTGCCTGGCACTTTGTCAGGCACTGTGAGCTATACAAAAGTAATGAATTCTATAGTACTTAGTCTTAAGTTGCTTACAGCCTGGACAGAAAGAGAAGATATAATGATCAGCCGTAGAGAAAGTAAAAGTTACTGCATATCAAAATAGAGAAAGTAAAAGTTTCTCAGTCGTGTCCAACGCTTTGCAACCCCATGGACCATACAGTCCGTGGAATTATCCAGACAAGAATCCTGGAGTGGGTAGCCGTTCCTTTCTCCAGGTGAGCTTCCCAACCCAGGGACTGAACCCACGTCTCCCACATTTCAGGCTGATTCTTTACCAGCTGAGCCACCAGGGAAGCCTGAAGCTGTGAAGTTTTCTTCAGGGTCCCCAAAGCCACCTCCTTTTGTCTTGTAAATCTGTGAACAGATAATCATTTTCCATGAAGACACAACTTGAGCAAAAGTGTGAAGAACTGAGTGTCAGTTCTTTCCCAGCTCAGCCCTTGGTTCCACCTAAGTAATGCTTAAAATTATCCAAGCCAGGCTTCAGCAATACATGAACCGTGAGCTTCCAGATGTTCAAGCTGGTTTTAGAAAAGGCAGAGGAACCAGAGATCAAATTGCCAACATCCGCTGGATTATCAAAAAAGCAAGAGAGTTCCAGAAAAACATCTATTTCTGCTTTATTGACTATGCCAAAGCCTTTGACTATGTGGATCACAATGAACTGTGGAAAATTCTGAAAGAAATGGAAATACCAGACCATCTGACCTGCCTCTTGAGAAACCTATATGCAGGTCAGGAAGCAATAGTCAGAACTGGACATGGAACAACAGACTGGTTCCAAATAGGAAAAGGAGTATGGCAAGGCTATATATTGTCAGCCTGCTTATTTAACTTATATGCAGAGTACATCATGAGAAACGCTGGACTGGAAGAAGCACAAGCTGGAATCAAGATTGCCGGGAGAAATATCAAGAACCTCAGATATGCAGATGACACCACCCTTATTGGCAGAAAGTAAGGAAGAACTAAAGAGCCTCTTGATGAAAGTGTAAAAGGAGAGTGAAAAAGTTGGCTTAAAGCTCAACATTCAGAAAACCAAGATCATGGCATCCAGTCCCATCACTTCATGGCAAATAGATGGGGAAACAGTGGAAACAGTGGCTGACTTTTTTTTGGGGGGGGGCTCCAAAATCACTGCAGATGGTGATTGCAGCCATGAAATTAAAAGAGCTTACTCCTACTCCTTGGAAGGAAAGTTATGACCAACCTAGACAGCATATTGGAAAAGCAGAGACATTACTTTGCCAACAAAGGTCTGTCTAGTCAAGCCTATGGTTTTTCCTGTGGTCATGTATGGATGTGAGAGTTGGACTATAAAGAAAGCTGAGCACCGAAGAGTTGATGCTTTTGAACTGTGGTGCTGGAGAAGACTCTTGAGAGTCCCTTGGACTGCAAGGAGATCCAACCAGTCCATTCTAAAGGAGACCAGTCCTGAATATTCATTGGAAGGACTGATGCTGAAGCTGAAACTCCAATACTTTGGCCACCTGATGCGGAGAGCTGACTCACTTGAAAAGACCCTGATGCTGGGAAAGATTGAGGGCAGGAGGAGAAAGGGATGACAAAGGATGAGATGGTGGGATGGCATCACCAACTCAATGGACATGAGTTTGGGTGGGCTCCGGAAGTTGGTGATGGACAGGGAGGCCTGGCGTGCTGTGATTCATGGGGTTACAAAGAGTCGGACATGACTGAGCAACTGAACTGAAATGAAGGGAGGCCTGAGATGTGGCTCCATTCTTGAGAACGGATTGCTCTTGGCTTCCCCTGAAAGCCACAGGGAACAAAGTCACTGAATTAGCCCAAGCCCCACCCCTCACACACAAGGTAGCAGGTTTGGTGACTGAGTATAAAGAAAGGGAAAAAACCTTCTGGTGTCAGCTTAGGAAATAAAAGGAAGTAATGGTTGATGCAAATAATTGTTTGAAACTCCATTATTAGTAACAAGTATTTGTTACAAGAAAAAATTTCATAAAATCCTTATTTTAAAAAAAATGCAGATTAAGTTCCATACTTTTTTCTCAGAACAAAGGTGCAAATGAAAGGTCTTATTTATTGTGCTTTAAAATGAATCATTTTTTTAGCTTCTGTTTCTCTCTCTGTTAAAGGAATTTAGAGCAAAGTCAAGAGAATGGGACAAGCAAGAGATAGTGTATCAGACTCATCTGGTTTCTTTAGATGCTCAACAAAAAATATTATCTGAGAAGTGTAATCAATTTCAGGTACATTTTCTAATACTGTCTAATACTAAATTAGAATAAATTAGAGGTTAAACACTATTACTCTTTTCATCATTCAGCATGTAATCTTTCTACAGATAGAAATACCAAACAACGGAAAATAACCAGAGTAGGTCCAACACTAGGTAGAGTTACAGGTGCATGAAATATTGTTAATGACTTTATATGTCACAGAAGGTGGTGCTCTTAAAAGCCTCCATTGTTATTATGTCATATAGCATGTTTTTGCATGCCTATGGGCAAGTTATTTAATTTTAAGAAGGCTTGGTCCCTGCCCCCTAGTACTTTACAGTCTAGACACAGATAATACAGGTACAGGTTGACAAATAATTAATGACAAGTAAATGGAAAGAATTCAAATCCTTTTAGAGGTCACAGGAATAAGAGAAAAATTTGAACTGAGATAGTCGGGAAACATCCTCCAGCAGGGGTGGAACGAGGCATGGACCTTGAGAAGGGAGGTATTTTGAGACAGGAGAGAATGTATTCGGGGTACTGGAAATAACAAGAGCAAAGTCACTGAGGCATGAGAGCAGAAGGCGAGTTCGCAGAAGTAGGGGGTGGGCCGGCTGTGTGGAGGGCACTTGGGAGGCGGGGTGGCGGCGGGAGGCGGGACCTGGGGATTGGCGCAGGTGGTAAGGAGCCAGAAGCTTACCTAGGGAGTTGGAAAGTTTATTCACGCCAGTAAGCCAAAATCACTACATATGGTGATTGCAGCCATGAAATTAAAAGACGCTTACTCCTTGGAAGGAAAGTTATGACCAACCTAGATAGCATATTAAAAAGCAAAGACATTACTTTGCCAACAGAGGTCCATCTAGTCAAGGCTATGGTTTTTCCAGTAGTCATGTATGGATGTGAGAGTTGGACTGTGAAGAAAGCTGAGCACCGAAGAATTGATGCTTTTGATCTGTGGTGTTGGAGAAGACTCTTGAGAGTCCCTTGGACTGTAAGGAGATCCAACAGTCCATTCTAAAGATCAGTCCTGGATGTTCTTTGGAAGGAATGATGCTAAAGCTGAAACTCCAATACACATGATGTTTTCTGCATATAAGTTAAATAAGCAGGGTGACAATATACAGCCTTGACGTACTCCCTTTCCTATTTGGAACCAGTCTGTTGTTCCATGTCCAGTTCTAACTGTTGCTTCTTGACCTGCATATAGGTTTCTCAAGAGGCAGGTCAGGTGCTCTGGTATTCCTGGCATGCTGTAATTCATGGGATCACAAAGAGGCAGACACGACTGAGCGACTGAACTGAACTGAAAACGCTGTTTTGTTTGTTTCGTATATACTTCTTTTTCATTCTTTCTTTAAGTTACTTCAATATGTTATACGTGTTCCCTGAATTCAACACCACAAAATAATCTGACAAAATTGCTAAGCTCATCCTCTACCCCATTCATATCCATTTAATACAAACACTATAAACAACTAGGTGTTTATTTTCACACAATTTTTCTTTTGTTTGTACACATATCAAAATCTGTTTGCATGGAAATTATATGTGTTTCTTTTTAAAAGTTTGCTTTTTACTTAATAAGCTATGCATAGCCTTTTGAGCCACTGCTTAATTATATTTCATAGTATTTAGTATATATATGGGTGTGTATATATATATCATATACACTATAGTATATAGTAGATACACCATAATTCTTTCAAACATTTCTTTATTAATGAACACTCAGGTTGTTCTCAGTTTTCTGCTGTTACACAATATTGTAACAAATGTCCTTGTATAAACATCTTTAAATACCAATACTCTCATTTTGTTAAATAAAAATCTTAGAAATGTTTATTGAGTCAAAGGGTATGTTCATTCAAATTTCTAATAAATATTATCAAATGTTTTATAAAAAAATTATAGCAATTTACAATTCATGAACAGTCAAAGACTATTCCTGTCTTGCCAACAGGGAATATCAGTCTTTTGATTTTTACCAACTTGAGAAACTGATAGTTACGTTGGCTTGATTTGCTTTATGTTTCTCTGGCTGCTTCTAAGGTTGAGCATCTCTT
Source organism: Cephalophus harveyi (assembly GCA_006410635.1). Lineage (NCBI taxonomy): Eukaryota > Metazoa > Chordata > Mammalia > Artiodactyla > Bovidae > Cephalophus > Cephalophus harveyi. The sequence continues at coordinate 69,921 of SJYT01053624.1, forward strand.
CATGTGTTTCTCAGCCTTTTTCATTTCCTGTTCTGTGAATTGCCTGTGCACAAACTTTGCCCACTTTTCCTTTCTGATATTTGTCTTTTTCTTATGATGTATAGAAGTTTTTGTACTTTGGGAAATTACATGTGTTGTTATATGTGTTGACACCTTTTTTCTACAATCCAGATTTGTTTGTTTATTTTTGGTCATAGAGACATTTTCAACTATTGCATAATTAAATCCATACTTTTTTCCCCTTTTTCATATCTTCTGTATTTTATTTTTTGCTGAATAAGAATTTCCTACCCAAAGCCCTCTACCCTACTCTGCATCTTTGCTCTGAGATTATAGAAATATGACTTCTCTTTATGCCATCTGAAATTGAGGTTTTAGAATAAATAGAAGTCTGAATTATGAAGGACAGAGCTTCATTGTCTAATAATATATTTAAAGATTTTTTCCAAATTTTTTCTGTCACTCTGGAACTTTATATATAAGCTTAGATATTCCCCGCTTCACTGACACAGGTTTCAAATTTCTCAGAAACAGGCACAAAGTTACCACACTCCGCTAAATGGTAAGAAACAGAGCATGGAAGACAGCAGCCCTGAAATTCCGCGGCTGGTATGTGAACCGGATTCCACTTGTGAAACCAGTGAAAGAGATGAATTCATTATTGAAAAATTAAAATCAGCTGTGAGTGAAATAGCACTAAGCAGGAATAAGTTACAAGATGAAAATCAGAAGCTCTTACAAGAACTGAAAATGTACCAAAGACAGTGCCAGGTAAAGATTTATTTATTTTTCAACTGATACTGCCCTTGAGTTATACAAATGATGACTCAACAGGTATGTGGATTAGAAAGCTAATTTTTTTATTACACATGTAAATTCAGTTCACATTTCCTCATAATAAGTAATTCCTACTTGATGAGTGAATTTAGTGATCCTGTGAGTACTGTTCCCCGCTAGGTGCTCTTGGGATCTTCAGCAATGCAGTAGTGATTACCAGCGCAGTTGGACAGAGATCTCTCACAGACCTCTGTTCCTGAACACCGTGGCTCTTTAGCCACTCCACACCCTCGGAACCCAGTGTTCATTCTCTGACCCTTGTGCCTCTGACTCTCAGGAAACCATAAGGGTTTGACCCTCTAATCACCTCCGTGAAAGGCATGCAGATCACTCCCTGTGATTTATCACTGTTAGGTTTATCATAATGGTTTACCAAATAGTAGCCCAGAGTTTTGTTTTTTTAGGTGACTCCATATTAATAGATATGATCAATGGTTTTTCCAAGGATTAATTTTTTTAACTCAAACATATTTCTTTTTTTTTTTTTTGGTCTCTCTCTTAGAACCACTAAGAAGGTTATGTAGCATTCGTTAAAATTCTTCATCACCAACTTCTTGCCTAAGTGTGTACTTGATATTCATGGCTGTCCCAGTCACTTGAGACGTTCAATGGTTTTCTCTCCCAGTCTCCATCAGACCTCCCTCCTGCAAACCTTCGGCCTCTTTCTACCGATTCCTCCGAATCAGCCTATTTCTGAGTTCGACTTTCTTCCTCCCCAGGTGGAGATCACGGCCCCAGGTCACGGCCTGAGCGCTTCTCTAAGGTACTCCGCCTCAGGCTCTTCTTCCAGAGCCATTTCTCAGTGTTGGGTCAACATTGAGAAATGTTGCCTCCCTCCTCCTGCCGCGCTGTCTGTGAGATGACACGTGGGCCTCATCCTTGCCCTCCTTTCTCTACATCCATCTTCTCTGTCCCCCATCCTCAGGCTGGCAAGGGGTCAGAACACAGACTCCCAGCTTCTCCTGCCCTGCGGCATTTCTCAGAGAAGCTCCCCACCCCTAACTCCAGCTCCATTGGAGGAGGGGGTGTTATTCTAATGCACGGGAGAAAGATATAAACAAGCAAACCAAGCTAAACCACAAATAGTAAATGCTGAGGAACTCATACAGTTTCTAGAAACAGAGAAGACATTGATGCCGTTTTCTCTGGCTTCTCTAGAAGCTGAATGAGACGAGCACCTCCTCTTCTGCTCTAGGCTCGTCTGGTGTTCAGCTCACCGTCAGCCCCGCCGTGCTGGCAGAGCTGGGTTTGCGGTTCCTGCAGTTCTCACGGGCTTCCCTTCACCTCGGGGCCTGCTTCCCCTTCATCTCCCGGGATAGGAGCCACCAGTCACGCCTCTGGCCCTGCGTTAAAGGCAACTTATATTTACATCTTTGTAGCTGTCTTTGTCAGAGAAGGCAATGGCACCCCACTCCAGTACTCTTGCCTGGAAAATCCCATGGATGGAGGAGCCTGGTGGGCTGCAGTCCATGGGGTCGCTAAGGGTCGGACACGACTGAGCAACTTCACTTTCATTTTTCACTTTCATGCACTGGAGAAGGAAATGGCAACACACTCCAGTCTTCTTGCCTTAAGAATCCCAGGGATGGGGGAGCCTGATAGGCTGCCATCTATGGCGTTGCACAGAGTCAGACACGACTGAAGTGGCTTAGCAGCAGCAGCAGCAGCAGCTGTCTTTGTACTGATTGGATCCTGCACCAGGGACACAGTCAATAAATGAAATTGTTTTCCTGGGTATTACCTGAATATTCTCCCCTTGTTTCAGGTTATCCTGCTCAGACTGAGGACTTCTCTTTGCCCCTTCTTGAGGTCTTTTTGGCTCTGGTTCCTAGGAATCTGCTTTCTACTCCGACCTATTTTGTTCTGTTTTCGTTGGTTTGCCTAAAACATATTTCTTCCGTAGCTCTAGTTATGAAGCTTGGTTCTACCTTTTAGTGAGATCCTGATTCTTCAAGAACATTAATTCCTTTTAATCTCTCCCAAAAGAGTTCTTTTTGGACTTACTACAGCCCAAGAACACTGTCTTTTATAGACGGAGATTCAGCTTTTGGTTCTTGGCTCACATGTGGAATAGAAATCTCTATTCTTGCCCAGTATTCTAGGAAGAGGTTCTGTTCCCCTTTCATGACAGCGTGACTGACTTTCTCTGTAATGCTTTCCTTCATCAACCCCACTTTTCTCCTTCTCAGAACTTCATCTTTTATACTTTTCCAAGAAGTACACTGAAGAATCTTGTTAAAGAAGGCTGCAAATGGAGGAAGTGTGTGCACTGAGAAGCATTAATAAGTTAACATTCCCGGTCCAGATCACAGCCCCTGCTCTCTCTGCATAAGCACCGTAAGCCTGTGCTGCTGACCCTGTCACACTCGGGCTCCTGTGCACAAGTGAGAAAGTGCAGCCTGAGGGTGAACACATCACCGGAAGGTAGAGGACGTGAACCTCCTGATGGCCAAGGCCATGGTATCCATCCTTTAGCACGACTGTCATATTGATTGACCCTTCTAAGCCATGATATGCCTCATCCCTCACCCAAGATCTTTACAGACTTGCAGGGTTGGAGTGGGGGGCTTACCTGTACTCCTGAGAAGGCTCTGTAGGTTGTCTGGGCTAAGGAAGGCCCATGTTAGCAGGAATAGAGACACAGATTTAGAGAATGAACTCCTGGACCCCGCAGGGGAAAGGGAGTGTGGGACAAACTGGGAGAGGAATGTTGCCGTATACATGGTACCACGTGTAAGATAAAAAGCTGGTGGGAAGCTGCTGTGTAGCTCAGGGAGCTCAGCTTGGTGGTGTGATGGTCTGGACAGATGGGATGGGGGTGTCTGGGACAGAGACTCAAGAGGGAGGGGCTCTATGTATACATATAGCTGATTCATGTTGTTATACAGCAGAAACTAACAGCCTTGTAAAGCAATTATATTCCAATAATAAAAGTTTTTAAAAAATGAACGTCCATGTCACCCACTTTGACTTTTCCTTATAAGTATTTATTAATGTACTTAATTTATTAACATTCCTAAATATGTACCAACAAAATAAAAACCCAACTACTCATAGAAGTCAATATAATTATAAAATATTTTGATTGATACTTATACTAAAGTTTATAAATATAACTATCTTAATTGCCTAACTGTTCTGAAAGAAAAGTGTTAGTTGCTCAGTCATGTTTGCCTCTTTGAAATCCCATGGACTGTAGCCTACCAGGCTCCTCTGTCCATGGGATTCTCCAGGCAAGAATACTGGAGTGGGTTGCCATTCCCTTCTCCAGGGGATCTTCCTGACCCTGGGATCGAACCTAGGTCTCCTGCATTGCAGGAAGATTCTTAACCATCTCAGCCATGAGCCACCAGGGAAGCTGATGTTCCTTTAAATCAGTGATCCTCTACTGAGGTGATTTTGCTTCCCCAGTGACACTTGGCAATGCTTAAATACATTTTTGGTTATCACTACAGAGAAGAGGGGTGTTATTGGCATTTAGTGGGTAGAGGTCTGGGTTGCTGCTAAATATCTAAACAGTCTCACAATGCACAAGACAAACCCCACAACAAAGAATTATACAGACCAAATTGTAAATTTTGCTGAGGCTGAGAAACCTTGCTTTAAATTTTTAAATGTTGTTTTTCTCATAGACTTCACCAGTAATTCTCTAAGTGTATTTGTGATGTTTTCCAGAGTTAATGATAAATTTTACTGTGACTGGAATTTATTTATTTATAATCCACCAATTTCTATAGGAAAGTTTCCCAAAATTAGTTTTACAGATTTTTGTTCATGTAAAAACTAATTTATTTATCCTTGGATCTAGGAGCATTAGTAAATTTAAACATCTCCATTTTATATTTTACAAGGGATTCACTTGTTTAAAAAAAAATAAATTATTCTGGATTAAGTTTCACACATTAAAAAGTGTTATAGTTCTAATGAAAAGACTTTTAAGAAATAATTTGCTTCAAAACCTTCAAGATGTCTAAAAATTTTATAACTAAACAGATGGGCCTTAAACTTGTTTTACAAAAATTATGTTTTACCAAATGGGAATAATTAGAGGTGAATGATCACTATAACCAGTGCATGTTTTTAGAAACAAGTTTCTCGTCTCTTTTTGCAAAACTGTCATATGTTAGTGCTCCACATCTTGCACATACATTTAAAAAGACAACCGTTTCAGCCTCAATTACTGTCACTTATTGTACATAAAATTCTCTTTCATTTACAACACACTTTAATGCCAGCTGCATCTGAATTTTCACAGAATCACATCTTCTCACTTGTCTTTCTACAACCTTGAAATGTGTCAGACACATCTATTCCATTACATATATTTATTTTCTGTGTTGCACTACACTCACATTTTGAAAGTGTGCAGTATTTCCCATTGGTAGTCAATGACAGAAATAAATTGTTCTGTTTTTTTCTAATATCTATGCCGTCTGTGGGGTCGCACAGAGTCAGACACGACTGAAGTGACTTAGCAGCAGCAGCAGCATGCCAAAAATATGACCTGTTTTTGTTTGCTCGTTAATGTCATTAAGGTATTAGAGCCACACAGTCCTATAGAAATATAATACACAAATGTAATTTAAACTTTACTAGTAACCACATTAAAAAACATCATAAGAAATGGGTAAATTAATATATAATAGTAATAAATTTTATTCAGCACAACACATATCCAAAGTGTTATCATTTCAGCATACAACCAATGTCAAAAATTATTAATGAGATATTTTACATTTCTTTTAATAATTAGCCTTCAAAATCCAGTGTATATGTTACGCTTGCAGCACATCTCAATTTGGATGTTATCACTGGGAATACCTGATCTGTATTTAGACTTTATAAAATTTACAGTTAAAATTTTAGACTTGCATACACACACAAGTTGTCCCACATAAACTTGACAGTGTTCCAATAACTGAATCAAGTACCAAAGAATGATTTTCCTGAATATTTACATCTACATTGGCAAATAACTGATTTGACTTTTTATACAAAAGCATGCAAATTTTAAAACTACATCTAAATTAAATCCCCAATTCTTGTGTCAACTCTCTACTATTGACTTTGAATTCAAAGGGATATTATGTAAGTCAAAAAAGCAACTCAATTTATCAATATCAATAAAGCTTATTTTCTTATACTCTATAGTAAATTTACATAAGGCTGTCAATTAAAAACTTTCACATATTCCTACATGTTAGAAAAACGTGTCGAATCATTATTTATTGTAAGTTTCAGTTTTTACTTCTCTTATCTGTGTCGCTGGATCACAAATAAGCTTTTTATCCCTTAATGATATTTGGCTACCTCATGCTAAGAGTTGACTCATTGGAAAAGACTCTGATGCTGGGAGGGATTGGGGGCAGGAGGAGAAGGGGACGACTGAGCATGAGATGGCTGGATGGCATCATGGACTCGATGGACATGAGTCTGAGTGAACTCCGAGAGATGGTGATGGACAGGGAGGCCTGGCGTGCTGCGATTCATGGGGTCGCAAAGAGTCGGACACGACTGAGCAACTGAACTGAACTGAACTGAACTGATATCTCCAAATGTCATGCTTTTAGGTATTATCAGTACATAAATAGACTCCATTATTATCAGATTTTACAGAATTTGTGTCAGTTCTCACCCATGGTGATACTACATTTTGCTGGTCTGGAGTTAGAGCCCTCTTGTGACCCCTCTTCCCCAAGGAAGGCAGGCCCACTCCTCTATATGCAGTTTCATGTTCGATTGCTACCTGGTGGCAAATTTGCAATGCAGGAAGCCCAGAGAATATCTTCTTAATTTGGGTAAAGTAATGCATGACATCCACATAAAGTTTATTTCAGTTCAGTTCAGTTCAGTCACTCAGTCGTGTCCGACTCTTTGTGACTCCATGAACCACAGCACGCCAGGTCTCCCTGTCCATCACCAACTCCTGGAGTCCACCCAAACCCATATCCATTGAGTCAATGTTACCATCCAACCATCTGATCCTCTGTCGTCCCCTTCTCTTTCTGTCCTCAATCTTTCCCAACATCAGGGTCTTTTCAAATGAGTCAGCTCTTCGCGTCAGGTGGCCAAAGTACTGGAGTTTCCTCTTTAACATCAGTCCTTCCAATGAACACCCAGGACTGATTTCCTTTAGGATGGACTGGTTGGATCTCCTTGCAGTCCAAGGGACTCTCAAGAGTCTTCTCCAACACCACAGTTCAAAAGCATCAATTCTTTGGCGCTCAGCTTTCTTTATAGTCCAGCTCTCACATCCATACATGACCAATGGAAAAAACATAGCCTTGACTAGATGGGCCTTTGTTGGCAAAGTAATGTCTCTGCTTTTCAATATGCTACCTAGGTAGGTCATAACTTTCCTTCCAAGGAGTAAGCATCTTTTAATTTCATGGCTGCAATCACCATCTGCAGTGATTTGGAGTGCCCCAAAATAAAGTCAGCCACTGTTTCCACTGTTTCCCCATCTATTTCCCATGAAGTGATGGGACCAGATGTCATGATCTTCATTTTCTGAATGTTGAGCTTTAAGCCAACTTTTTCACACTCCTCTTTCACTTTCATCAAGAGGCTCTTTAGTTCTTCCTCACTTTCTGCCATAAGGGTGGTGTCATCTGCATCTCTGAGGTTATTGATATTTCTCCCAGCAATCTTGATTCCAGCTTGTGCTTCCTCCAGCCTGGCGTTTCTCATGATGTACTCTGCATATAAGTTAAATAAGCAGGGTGACAATAAACAGCCTTGACATACTCCTTTTCCTATTTGGAACCAGTCTGTTGTTCCATGTCCAGTTCTAACTTTTGCTTCCTGACCTGCATACAGGTTTCTCAAGAGGCAGGTCAGATGGTCTGGTATTCCCATCTCTTGAAGAATTTTCCACAGTTTATTGTGATCCACACAGTCAAAGGCTTCGGCATAGTCAATAATGCAGAAATAGATGTTTTTCTGGAACTCTCTTGCTTTTTTGATGATCCAGCATATATTGGCGATTTGATCTCTGGTTCCTCTACCTTTTCTAAAACCAGTTTGAACATCTGGAAGTTCATGGTTGTATAACCACGGCTGAGGTCTGGCTTGGAGAATTTTGAGCATTACTTTACTAGCATGTGAGATGAGTACAATTGTGCAGTAGTTTGAGCATTCTTTGGCAGTGCCTTTCTTTGGGATTGGAATGAAAACTGACCTTTTCCAGTTCTGTGGCCACTGCTGAGTTTTCCAAATTTGCTGGCATATTGAGTGCAGCACTTTCACAGCATCATCATTCAGGATTTGAAATAGCTCAACTGAAATTCCATCACCTCCACTAACTTTGTTCGTAGTGATGCTTCCTAAGGCCTAAAGTTTATTTGTCTATTTTTTAATCTCTTATTTCATATTTCTTTTGTTTATTTTGGAATTGTATCTCATCTGAAAAATCTGCACTGTTTTAAACAGGAAGTTTATTAAGTTATCTATTTGAATATATTTTCCTACTTATTTCCAAATCAGCTAGGAATATCTGGGGCTAGGAATATCTCTAGGTCTCCTGGAAAACAATATATTATATTTAAGACTTTGGTTTTAAAAAATGTTTATATGGGACCTCATATGTCCTATACTGTCTACACAATTATAATTCTAAGCTGTGAAATTTTCAATAAGAATTAGTAAGAAAACATATATCCACATGAAAGCTTATACATGAATTTCATAACAGCATTATTCATAATAGTAAAAAGATGAAATATCCAAATGTCTATCAGCTTATGAACAAATAAAATGGTATATTGGTACATCTATACAGTTAAGTATTATTAGCCAATAAAAGGAATGAAGTACTTTACATGCTACAACATGGATGAACCTTGAAAGCATTATATCAAGAGAAAGAAACCAGTCATGAAAAGGCCACATATTGTATGATTCTATTTGTCTGAATTGTGCAGAATAGGTAATTCCATAGAGACAAAACATACATTAGTGGTTTCCGGGGGTGAAAAGGAAGGGAAAATGAGGTGTGGTTGCTAATGTGTGTGATGAAAATAATTTGCAATTAAGTTGTGGTGATACTTGCACAACTTTGTGAATATGCTCAAATCCACTGAACTATACACTTTAAGTGGGTGAATACTATGATATATGGATTATATTTGAATTAATCTGTTATTGATGTATAAAGAATTATTAAAAATGACTTTTTGAAAATATCAATAGTGTTTTTTATGGTCTTTATTCAGTTCAGTTCAGTTGCTCCGTCGTGTCCAACTCTTTGCGACCGCATGAACTGCAGCATGCCAGGCCTCCCTGTCCATCACCAACTCCCAGGGCCCACTCAGACCCATGTCCATTGAGTCGGTGATGCCATCCAACCATTTTATCCTCTGTCGTCCCCTTCTCCTCCTACCCTCAATCTTTCCTAGCATCAGGGTCTTTTCAAATGAGTCAGTTCTTAGCACCAGGTGTCCAAAGTATTGGAATTTAAGCTTCAACATCAGTCCTTCCAATGAACACCCAGGACTGATTTCCTTTAGGATGGAATGGTTGGATCTCCTTGCAGTCCAAGGGACTCTCAAGAGTCTTCTCCAACACCACAGTTCAAAAGCACCAATTCTTCAGTGCTCAGCTTTCTGTAGTCCAGCTCTCATATCCATACATGACCACTGGAAAAACCATAGCCTTGACTAGACAGACCTTTGTTGACAAACTAATGTCTCTGCTTTTTCAATATGCTGTCTTGGTTGGTCATAACTTTCCTTCCAAGGAGTAAGCGTCTTTATTAGTAGTGCCCAAAGAGCAGCCCTGCCCCCATATTTACCAATAAGCTATAGGTCTGTTTTACTTATTTTTCATGAAACAATTATTTTTGAGTCTTAAATGTTCTAACTGGACTAGTAGACAAAAGATTTAGATTTTTCCATTGCAGAATCAGCCACTTATGAGCTGTGTAACTTTGGGCCAAGCCTGGACCTCAATTTGCTCATCTGTAAAAATGGCAAATTTTACAATTGTTGACCATCACCAGATAGTCAACACCAAAATCAGATTGATTATATTCTTTGCAGCCAAAGATGGAGAAGCTCTATACAGTCAGCAAAAACAAGACCAGAGCTGACTGTGGCTCAGATCATGAACTCCTTATTGCCAAATTCAGACTTAAATTGAAGAAAGTAGGGAAAACCACTAGACCATTCAGGTATGACCTAAGTCAAATCCCTTATGATTTTACAGTGGAAGTGAAAAATAGATTTATCATATCATATCTAGATATGATAGAGTGCCTGATGAACTATGGATGGAGGTTTGTGACATTGTACAGGAGACAGGGATCAAGACCATCCCCACAGAAAAGAAATGCAAAAAAGCAAAATGGCTGTGTGGGGAAGCCTTACAAATAGCTGTGAAAAGAAGAGAAGTGAAAAGCAAAAGAGAAAAGGAAAAATATAAGCATCTGAATGCAGAGTTCCAAAGAATAGCAAGGAGAGATAAGAAAGTCTTCCTCAGCAATCAATGCAAAGAAATGAGGAAAACAACAGAATGTGAAAGACTAGAAGTCTCTTCAAGAAAATTAGAGATAACAAGGAAACATTTCATGCAAAGATGGGCTTGATAAAGGACAGAAATGGTATGGACCTAACAGAAGCAGAAGATATTAAAAGAGATGGCAAGAACACACAGAAGAACTGTACAAAAAAAATCTTCTCAACCAAGATAATCATGATGGTGTGATCACTCACCTGGAGCCAGACATCCTGCAATGTGAAGTCAAGTGGGCCTTAGAAAGCATCACTAGGAACAAAGCTAGTGGAGGTGATGGAATTCCAGTTGAGCTGTTTCAAGTCCTGAAAGATGATGCTGTGAAAGTGCTGCACTCAATATGCCAGCAAATTTGGAAAACTCAGCAGTGGCCACAAGACTGGAAAAGGTCAGTTTTCATTCTAATCCCAAAGAAAGGCAATGCCAAAGAATACATATTGAAAAGCAGAGACATTACTTTGCCAACAAAGGTCCGTTTAGTCAAGGCTGTGGTTTTTCCAGTGGTCATGTATGGATGTGAGAGTTGGACTGTGAAGAAAGCTGAGCGCTGAAGAATTGATGCTTTTGAACTGTGGTGTTGGAGAAGACTCTTGAGAGTCCCTTGGACTGCAAGGAGATCCAACCAGTCCATTCTGAAGGAGATCAGCCCTGGGTGTTCTTTGGAAGGACTGATGCTAAAGCTGAAACTCCAGTACTTTGGCCACCTCATGAGAAGAGTTGATTCATTGGAAAAGACTCTGATGCTGGGAGGGATTGGGGGCAGGAGGAGAAGGGGATGACAGAGGATGAGATGGCTGGATGGCACCACTGAATTGATGGACATGAGTCTGAGTGAACTCCGGGAGATGGTGATGGACAGGGAGGCCTGGCATGCTGCGATTCATGGGATCGCAAAAAGTCGGACACGACTGAACCACTGAACTGAACTGAACTGAAAAATGGCAACGGATTTGATGACTGATTCACTGCAGACCATCTCGAACCTTCCTCACTCTCAGAAATTCCCTTCCCAAACCCCACTTCCACCTCTCCTTCCACTGGCATTGCCTTTGTCCTTCACAAGGGAAATTCAAGCCAACAGGTAGCTCCTCTCCTACCCCCACTTCCCAATGCGTTATCTCCTTTCCATCTTCCTTCCTTCTTTCCTGTTGAAAGGGCAGCGGGACTCTTCTCCTTCAGGCAGTTCTTTCAGTTGTGCTTTGGGACCCACCTCACCCACCTTCTCAGGACCGTCACACCATCAGTATTAACCCTTCTCTGTCCCAGCTGGATCCTTCCCAACAGCTTCTAAACTTGCTCAAGCCTCTGCTATTATCCAAATAAAACACGGGGCTCACAGTATTGCTGGCGTTTCTAGTTACCAGCTAAAGTAGGGCTACTTTTGGGCAATAATGGAACCATAGACCACAGTTTATAATTCACATTGTTGGCCAGGTTTGAAATTAGGTTTTTCTTGGCCATTCGCAATTATTTGCATTAATCCAAATTTTATGCATTGGTACTCATGCTTTTATGTTTCCCTCTTTCATATCGTATGGCCATTTGTGGATGATTCTTTGTCTTTATCACTAGACTATGAGCTCATGAGGACAGATCCTGTGTCTGTATCCTCAGCACTGAGCAGAATTCAGAGCTCAGTAAATATTTATTGAATAAATGAATGAAATTCTGTAAGACTGAGCCAGCAAAGGACTAGGTATCAGGTCATTTGAAATTAGGATGCTTCATAGATATTGAATATTTTAAAATGTATTGCATACATCATGATATCCAAATGTGAGCATTGAAAATTTTTGATGTTTTTATTTAGGCCATGGAAGCAGGACTCTCAGAAGTGAAAAGTGAGTTACAGTCACGTGATGATCTCTTGAGAATTATAGAAATGGAACGATTGCAGTTGCACAGAGAGCTGTTAAAACTAGGAGAGTCCCAAAGTGCTCAAGAAAACAAGAAAAGGTATATTTTTATATTCAGCAACCTGAGAACTGTTCAAAACATGATGCTTAAATATTTTTAAGAGTTTTATGTTTGAAATTGGAATTAAAAGTCTGTTTTGTATTATGATGCTATTATTAGGTAATATTAGATATTAGATAATATTAGATATGAAAAATAAAAGTAGTGGTTATTTTATCTTCAAAATCAATGTTTTTACTTACCTGGAATATTATAGCATATTCTGATATTATGGATACTTATGAAGTCAAAGACTTTCTTAGAACTTTTGTTCTTGAGAACATTGTATGAACAATAGTATAGAGCTAATATTTAATTATCAGTGTTTATAAATAAGATTTACTACATGTTTTTCAAATGTTTTTATGTTGATGGCCTTAAGCGTCAACTTTTCACTTATAAATGTTTTATTTATTTTGGCCTCCAAACTCATCACCTTGTCAGTTCCATTAAGAGTTTTGTTAGAGCAGATGCTTTTTCCTCTTTTAAAGTCAGGAATTATGTACCATATAACCATAAAAGAAATGGCACTGCTGAGGATTATTAAATGTTTATGTTTGTGAATAAGACTGTTCTAACTATCCCCTGCTGTTCCAATTCTCAGTAGACCTTGAGTCCCATCTGAAGGCTAATGCCAGATCAGTGATAGGACTTTAGAAACTGAATAGCCAAACAAGGATGGATATTTAGTGAAAGATGGTTACATTGTTTTAAAGTGTTAGTTGCTCAGTCATGTCCAACTCCTTGTGACCCCATAGACTGTAGCCCACCAGGCTCCTCTGACCATGGAATTCTCCAGGTGAGAGTACTGGAGTGGGTTGCCATGCCCTCCTCCAGGGGATCTCCCTGACCCAGGGATCGAACTGGGGTCTCCCACATTGTAGGCAGGTTCTTTACTATCTGAGCCACCAAGGGAAGCATTATTTTTTCAAAGCTGTAGGACCTGCTAGCTTTCCTTTGAGGTTTCAAATGGCAAATTAATATTCCCCAAAGTAACCTCTTGTCCATCTAACCAATAGTGGTAGAATGCATATTAGCTAGTATGAGCTTTAGAGTGGTCAGATATACAAGCTATATGGCATCACCACTGATCATTAATAAATCCACTGGAAATATATTATGTGCAAGACACTGTGCTGATGTGGTGAGTTGGTGAAAAATGTCTTCACATATGGAATGTATATGCCTAAAGACATAAGAAATTTCCTAGAAGAGCAAACCATTCAGCCCATGTCTAGCTTTGGTTTATGAAGAGCAATGTAGGTATTTTCTCTGGAGCTCTATCTCACACAGTCAATTTTTAATTCCAGACATGGCCAACTTTTCTTGAATATATGATTTAATCTAAAATCTTGTGGTTATTTGCATATTTGGCCAATACAACTCTTCTGTTATGCCTGCTTATCATTTTCTATTTAAGCTGGCATATATTTTGGTCTCCAAACTACATCTTTCTCATTTGGAGATAGTCTTCAGTTGTAGTATTCTGAGATTCGATGAAAAATAGGTATTTACCTTTTAACAGCTTCTATTGTATTTTAGACTTCGGGCATAGTCTTCTCAGCCTTCATCTTTCCCATTGAAAATTTCTAATCCTTTTAGTTTGTTTTCGTTTGAACATGATTCTGTCCTCTTCATTTTTTTTTTTTATTCTGTTTCTTTTTTACAGTTGTATTAGGGTGAAGCAGCCAAGGCTACTGAGTGTAAACACACAATAGTTTTATAACAGTAGCATTGTAGTGTTTTTATTTATTTTTAAAATTTTTCTCATTAATGCCAAGATTTTGTTAGCTTTTTCTTTTCTTTACTTATAGAAGCATCTTGGGCTGAGATGTTCTGAGAGTTATTAAAAATAATTCCTATATTCCCTTCTTACATGATAAATGACAATTCCTTTATGTCTTTATGTTAACATGATTATTATTTTCTTCTTGAACTTGTCCACATTAAAACTTGCTATTTGTTCCACTCACTCCCTGAAATTTAAGATCATTATGAGGTTTTTACCATTCAGTTCAGCATTCCACTCCATGAATTGCTTAGAAAGAATTAAAAATAGGAAATTTCATTTTTCACCATTTTAAAATCATAGCAAAGAAGACAAATTTAAGATTGATCCTAAAATGATGTTTTAGGAGGATACTGGATAAAATGCTCACAATATATTACTGAGGGAAACAGAAGGGGCCTGAAAAGCAGTGTGTACAGTACATGCTAATGGTATGGGAAACATGTGTTTATACACATACGCATAGACAAAAAAGACAGTATACACAAAAATGCTGACAGTGGTTTTTCCTAGATGACAACTTATAGCCGTATATATACTCTGATAAACTCTGTTTTCTACAGAGTTAACATGTATATTTGATAACCCCCAAAAAGTAGTCTAGTCCAGACATATGCACCTCAATGATATCACTATTAATTTATACCTTTAATTTTTTAAACTTTTTATTTTATTTTGGAGTATAGCCAGTTAACAATAATGTGATAGTTTCAGGTGGACAGGAAAGGAACTCAGCCATACATAAACATGTATCTATATACACTCTGCTATATTAAAATGGATAGCCAAAAAGATTCTACTGTATAGGACAGGGAACTCTGCCTGAATGGAAGGGGAGTATGGGGGAGAATGGACACATGTATAATTTATACATTTTAAAAGAGCCCTTTATTTTCCATCTTTTCATTAGTTATTTCTCTCATCTCTCAGATTTTGCTTTGTTTGTATGTGTGGCTTAAGTTCCTGATTTGTGGAACTATTTTAAAAGCTTTTTGGAAATCTAAAATCATGCTCAGTTACAGGTAGGTACATTCCTCAAAGCCCCAGACACTCTCAGGTTAGCCCAGCAATAGTGGAAAGCATGCTACGTTTCTTGCATGGTTATCTTTTTTTTTTTTTTTTGGAATTTTTTAAATTAATTTATTTATTTTAATTGGAGGCTTATTACTTTACAATATTGTAGTGGTTTTTGCCAAACATTGGCATGAATCAGCCACAGGTGTACATGTGTTCCCCATCCAAAACCCCCCTCGTACCTCCTTCCCCATTCCATCCCTCAGGGTCATCCCAGTGCACCACCCCTGAGCGCCCTGTCTCATGCATCAAACCTGGACCAGTGATCTGCTTCACATATGATAATATACACGTTTCAGCACTACCCTCTCAAATCATCACACTCTCACCTTCTCCCAGAGTCCAAAAGACTGTTCTTTACATCTGTGTCTCTTTTCCTGTCTCACATATAGGGCCATTGTTACCATCTTTCTAAATTCCCTATATATGCGTTAGTATACCGCATCGGTGTTTTTCTTTCTGACTTATTTCACTCTGTATAATAGGCTTCAGTTTCATCCACCTCATTAGAACTGATTCAAATGCATTCTTTTTAATGGCTGAGTAATATTACATTGTATATATGTACCACAACTTTCTTATCCATTCATCTGCTGATGGCTATCTAAGTTGCTTCCAGTCCTGGCTACTGTAAACAGTGTTGCGATGAACATTGGGGTGGGTACACGTGTCTCTTTCAATTCCAGTTTCCTCGGTGTGTATGCCCAGCAGTGGGATTGCTGGGTCATCAGTCAGTTCAGTTCACTCGCTCAGTCGTGTCCAACTCTTTGCGACCCCATGAATCGCAGCACGCCAGGCCTCCCTGTCCATCACCAACTCCCGGAGTTCACTCAAGCGCACGTCCATTGAGTCAGTGATGCCATCCAGCCATCTCATCCTCTCGTCCCCTTCTCCTCCTGTCCCCAAATCCCTCCCAGCATCAGAGTCTTTTCCAATGAATCAACTTTTCGCATGAGGAGACCAAAGTATTGGAGTTTCAGCTTTAGCATCATTCCTTCCAAAGAACACCCAGGGCTGACCTCCTTTAGAATGGACTGGTTGGATCTCCTTGCAGTCCAAGGGATTCTCAAGAGTCTTCTCCAACACCACAGTTCAAAAGCATCAGTTCTTCGGTGCTCAGCTTTCTTCACACTCCAACTCTCACATCCATACATGACTACTGGAAAAACCATAGCCTTGACTAGATGGCCCTTTGTTGGCAAAGTAATGTGTCTGCTTTTCAATATGCTATCTAGTTTGGTCAGAACTTTCCTTCCAAGGAGTAAGCGTCTTTTAATTTCATGGCTGCAGTCACCATCTGAAGTGATTTTGGAGCCCCCCAAAATAAAGTCTGACACTGTTTCCACTGTTTCCCCATCTATTTCCCATGAGATGATGGGACCAGATGCCATGATCTTCGTTTTCTGAATGTTGAACTTTAAGACAACTTTTTCGCTCTCCTCTTTCTCTTTCATCAAGAGGCTTTTTAGTTCCTCTTCACTTTCTGCCATAAGGGTGGTGTCATCTGCATCTCTGAGGTTGTTGATATTTCTCCCGGCAATCTTGATTCCAGCTCGTGCTTCTTCCAGCCCAGCATTTCTCATGATGTACTCTGCATATAAGTTAAATAAGCAGGGTGACAATATACAGCCTTGACATACTCCTTTTTCTATTTGGAACCAGTCTGTTGTTCCATGTCCAGTTCTAACTTGCTTCCTGACCTGCATACAGGTTTCTCAAGAGGCAGGTCAGGTGGTCTGGTATTCCCATCTCTTTCAGAATTTTCCACAGTTTATTGTGATCCACACAAAGGCTTTGGAATAGTCAATAATGCAGAAATAGATGTTTTTCTGGAACTCTCTTGCTTTTACCATCATGCAGCAGATGTTAGCAACTTAATCTCTGGTTCCTCTACCTTTTCTTAAATCAGCTTGAACATCTGGCAGTGTACTGCTGAAGCCTGGCTTGGAGAATTTTAAGCATTACTTTACTAGCGTGTGAGATCAGTGCAATTGTGTGGTAGTTTGTGCACTCTTTGGCATTGCCTTTCTTGGGATTGGAATGAAAACTGACTTTTTCCAGTCCTGTAGCCACTGCTGAGTTTTCCAAATGTGCTGGCATATTGAGTGCAGCACTTTCACAGCATCATCTTTCAGGATTTGAAATAGCTCAACTGGAATTCCATCACCTCCACTAGCTCTGATCATAGTGATGCTTTCTAAGGCCCACTTGACTTCACATTCCAGGATGTCTGGCTCTAGGTGAGTGATCATACCATCATGATTATCTTGGTTGTGAACTTTTTTGTATAGTTCTTCTGTGTATTCTTGGCACCTCTTCTTAATATCTTCTGCTTCTGTTAAGTCCATACCATCTCTGTCCTTTATCGAGCCCATCTTTGTATGAAATGTTTCCTTATTATCTCTAATTTTCTTGAAGAGATCTCTAGTCTTTCCCATTCTCTTGTTTTCCTCTATTTCTTTGCAGTAATCCAAGTCTATGCCCCAACCAGTAACGCTGGAGAAGCTGAAGTTGAATGGATCTATAAAGACCTACAAGACCTTTTCGAACTAACACCCAAAAAAGATGTCCTTTTCATTATAGGGGACTGGAATGCAAAAGTAGGATGTCAAGAAACACCTGGAGTAACAGGCAAATTTGGCCTTGGAATATGGAATGAAGCAGGGCAAAGGCAAATAGAGTTTTGCCAAGAGAACTGCACTGGTCATAGCAAGCACCCTCTCCCAACAACACAAGAGAAGACTCTACACATGGACATCACCAGATGGTCAACACCGAAATCAGATTGATTATATTCTTTGCAGCCAAAGATGGAGAAGCTCTATACAGTCAACAAAAACAAGACCGGGAGCTGACTGTGGCTCAGATCATGAACTCCTTATTGCCAAATTCAGACTTAAATTTAACAAAGTAGGGAAAACCACTAGACCATTCAGGTATGACCTAAATCAAATCCCTTATGATTATACAGTGGAAGTGAGAAATAGATTTAAGGGACTAGATATGATAGAGTGCCTGATGAACTATGGACGGAGGTTCGTGACATTGTACAGGAGACAGGGATCAAGACCATCCCATGGAAAAGAAATGCAAAAATGGCTGTCTGGGGAGGCCTTACGAATAGCTATGAAAAGAAGAGAAGCAAAAAGCAAAGAAGAAAAGGAAAGATATAAGCATCTGAATGCAGAGTTCCAAAGAATAGCAAGAAGAGATAAGAAAGCCTTCCTCAGCAATCAATGCAAAGAAATAGAGGAAAATTACAGAATGGGAATCATATGGCAGTTCTATTTCCAGTTTTTTAAGGAATCTCTGCACTGTTCTCCATAGTGGCTGTACTAGTTTGCATTCCCACTAACAGTATAAGAGGGTTCCTTTTCCTCTGCACCCTCTCCAGCACTTATTGTTTGTAGACTTTTTGATAGCAGCTATTCTGACCAGTGTGAGATGGTACCTTGCTGTGGTTTTGATGTGCATTTCTCTGATAATGAGTGATGTTGAGCGTCTTTTCATGTGTTTGTTAGCCATCTGCATGTCTTCTTTGGAGAAATGTCTGTTAAGTTCTTTGGCAGCATGTTTATCTTTATTTTTCATGTTTCAATGATTTTTAATTTTACCAGTCTCCGTGATGTGGAAGTGAACATTACCTGTTTCTAGTTCTCCAAATTTCCTGTGGAAAATGTACTTTTCATACTAGTTCCTGCCTTTCCTCTCTAGTGCCCATATGTGGTTGCTATTCCATTTTACAAATTGAGCCGCTGAAGAATAGACTATTTCAGCTTTCTCTGGGTAGACTGTCAGATTTAATGATTTTGGATCACTTTTATGGAGTAGTTGCTCCCCTTGGACATATCCTGACATAGCTCCTTTCCACAATGAAGAAACAGGTCAGGTGTATTTCCTTTTTTATATTGGCTCCCAAGCTATTTTATTATATGAAACAGTCTTTTTCTTCTTATACAAAAATCTTTTCTACATATGCAAATTGAATATTCAGTCAATTTTTAATGTGCAATTGAAATTCCATATTAATTACGGTGTTTTATTTTCACTAACACTATTATTTGCACTCAGCTAAATATGTAAATACTTATGGGACCTGAATGTATTAGAACTTTCCATGTGTGTAACTAGAAATGTCTCCAGCAGATTAATACTCTGTCTCTGCAGCCTACGATGGCCTAAATTAACAATGTAATCATAAGAATTTATCAAGTTTAATTTTTATTCATTTTGATTTGTAGACTTGAATCATCTTATTCACCGTCTATTAAAGAATCAGAAAAGAAAAGGAAAGAGCTATTTTCAGTGACCCCAGATCAACCAGATCATGAAAAAGAGTTGGACAAGGTATGGCAAATAAGGAGCTCCATTCTTCCAGGCAGATCTGAAATCTTTGAATACAAAGGGGAAAAAAATCTTCCCTCTCACTCCCTTCTTCCTCCTGCTATTGATGTATTTTCTCCTAAGAAATAACCTACCAAGCTGCTAATTCTCACACTTCTCAGTGCGCAGCTGTGGAGAGCACAGACTTCAGGTCATCACTCTGCTGCTGGGACACTGCTCATGACAGGTAGAGGGCCGAGGCTCCGTGAAAGGCAGCTGGTGGCAAGAGCGAGAGCTCAGCCAGGCACTCAGCTGCACGCCAGGTGCATAAACGAGGAAGTTGCCTGTGCCGGTTGCTCCAGGTCCTGTTTCTAGGATGGGGCTGGACTAATTAGTCCTACCTCATAAGGTCACGGGGCTTCCCTTGTGGCTCAGCTGGTAAAGAATCCACCTGCAATGCAGGAGACCTGGGTTCGATTCCTGGGTTGGGAAGACCCCTTGGAGAAGGGAAAGACTACCTACTCCAGTGTTCTGGCCTGGAGAATTCCATGGACTGTATAGTCCATGGGGTCGCAGAGTCAGACATGACTGAGCGACTTTGATTGCACTTCAGTTCACTTCATAAGGGCATGATGAGGAGTAAATGAGCTAATACTAGCTGCTACTTGAACAACTCTTGGGCTCCCCTGGTGGCTCAGACGGTAAAGAATCTGCCTGCAATGCAGGCGACCCTGGTTCAATCCCTAGGTCGGGAAGATCCCCTGAAGCAGGAAATGGCTATCCACTCCAGGGTTCTTGCCTGGAGAATTCCATGGAGTGAGGAGCCTGGGGAGCACCGGTCCACGGAGGTGCAAAGAACTGGACACAACTGAGCAACTAACGTTAAATTGCTCTTGCCATGTGCCAGAAGCTGTTCTAAGGGCTTAGCAAAACCTGATTCTTACATTCCTCACAACCATCTGATAAAGTGAAAGTCACTCAGTCACGTCCGACTTTTTGTGAGCCCATGGACTAAACAGTGCATGGAATTCTCCAGGCCAGAATACTGGAGTGGGCAGCCGTTCCCTTCTCCAGGGGATCTTCCCAACCCAGGAATTGAACTTGGGTCTTCTGCATTGCAGGCAGATTCTTTACCAACTAAGCTACCGGGGAAGCCCTCCCATCTGATAAAGTAGGTACTAATAATATCCTCTTTTATATTTAAGGAAACTAAACCACAGAGAAGGTCAGTAATTTCCACCAATATTATAGCTATTAAGTGGCAGAGGCCAGATCTGAATCCAGGCAATCTGGCTCTAAAGTTCATACTCTTCCTTTAAGTTAAAATCCAGAAACTAATGCAAGTAAAGTGCTTGGAATAGGGCCTCCCTAGCTCAGGGGAAGCACCTGATAGATGTTCGCTGCTGTTTCTGTTGGTTACACCAAACATGTGGCAAGTACTTTGCCAGCAGCTGGGAACAGGAGTATGGATAAGACCTGGACACTGCCTTGGAAGACCCTGTGGGTTTCAACTCTCCTACAAAATATTACCTTCTCTTCTTCCTCTAGTAAAATTCCAAAGTGACTTTTTTTCCCCATGAGTTTATCATGGCTGCTGCTCACTTCCCTATTCTTTAGGTTTAAGGATTACACAGCATATTCATTATTGTATAGTCTAAATAATTGTTAAAGTAGGAAAAGCCTGGGCATGGCTTTGAATTATCATCCAGTGCCCAGCACAGTGCCTGAACACAATGAGGGAAAATAAATATTTAGCAACCAAATCAGTATTGACGCTGAGGGCTCCCATAATTGTATAGGGTCATAAATTCTGTTGTTTGTATAAATTCAACAAACATTTATTGGGTATCTAGTAGGATCCCTGGTGGTTCAGCTGGCAAAGAATCCACCTACAATGCCGGAGACCTTGGGGATCAAATGCGGGTTTGATCCCTGGGTTGGTAGGAGAAGGCTGCCCCCGCCAGTATTCTGGCCTGGAGAATTCCATGGACTGTAGTCCATGGGCTCGAAAAGAGCCGGACATGACTGAGTGACTTTCACTTCACTTCAGGACTAGTGCTATTCTGCTTATTTCTGAGGAAATACAATAATGTAAAAGATAAGTCCCATCTCCTGAAAAATTGACTATGAGGCAACCATTAAGTGTAGAAAAAGTTGTTATGAATTAATGAACATTTTTCTTATGTTTTTCACATAATCTCCTGGAACTAATTTTACTGATATTTTAAGATATAATTTGTAAAACTATTCTTTACTAGAGATCCCAGTGAATACCTTATGATAAAAGGTTGATTAAAGCCTCCCAAAGTATAATTATACTGTTCTTAACCTTAGAGATTTAGGTAGAGTAATACAGCTTAGTGACAGACAGAATCTACTTACTGGTTCTGCCTAGTTTTGATACGGAGGGAGAGAATGCCAGGCACAAATCTCTGCACAGGCTCTGGGAGGCCTCTAGATGACACACTGCTGTGCAGAAAAGCTAGCAAATAAATTGTGTATAAATAGCTATAGTTTCCAGGAAGTGTTTGGAGAGAGCATTTCATTCTATAATAAAACCAACAATAGCCTTATATTATGACTCTTGCAAGTATTTTATTTTTCTCTTTTTTCAATATAGAATGATTTTTAGTCACTAATTTTGTGATAAAATTGACATTTTTAATAAAGCCAAAAGTCATTTAGAGCTAGATAAACTCATTTAGAGAGTTTTGAATTATAGCATGCTTTAATATCTAAATGTTGTGAAAACAATAAAAAATACCTTACTCCTTCTTCATGATAGTATATTCATTTTTTCCCACATTTTAGAAGTACTATTTTAAGAACATGTTAAGCTACATCAGTTCAGTTCAGTCGCTCAGTCGTGTCCGACTCTTTGTGACCCCACGGACTGCAGTACACCAGGCTTCCCTGTCCGTAAACATCTCCTGGAGCTTGCTCAAACTCATATCCTGTGAGATATGAGTGATGCCAAACTCAGTGATGCCATCCAACTGTTTCATTCTCTGTCGTCTCCTTCTCCTCCCGCCTTCAATCTTTCCCAGCATCAGGGTCTTTTCTAAGGAGTCAGTTCTTCGCATCAGGTAGTCAAAGTATTGGAGTTTCAGCTTCAATATCAGTCCTTCCAATGAATATTCAGGACTAATTTCCTTTAGGATGGACTGGTTGGATCTCCTTGCAGTCCAAGAGACTCTCAAGAGTCTTCTCCAACACCACAATTCCAAAGCATCAGTTCTTCAGTGCTCAGCTTTCTTTATAGTCCAACTCTTACATCCATACATGACTGCTGGAAAAACCATAGCTTTGACTAGATGAACCTTTGTCAGAAAAGTAATGTCTCTGCTTTTTAATATGCTGTCTAGGTTGGTCATAGCTTTTCTTCCAATGAGTAAGCGTCTTTTAATTTCATGGCTGCAGTCACCATCTGCAGTGATCTGGAGCCCAAAAAATAAAGTCTGTCACTGTTTCCATTGTTTCCCCATCTATTTGCCATGAAGTGATGGGGCCAGATACCATAATCTTAGTTTTCTGAATGTTGAGCTTTAAGCAAACTTTTTCACTGTCTTCATTCTCTTTCAAGAGGCTCTTTCGTTCTTCTTCACGTTCTGCCATAAAAGTGGTATCATCTGCGTATCTGAGATTATTGATATTTCCCCCGGCAGTCGTGATTCCAGCTTGTGCTTCATCCAACGCGACATTTCACGTGATGTGCTCTGCATAAAAGTTAAATAAACAAGGTGACAATATACAGCCTTGATGTACTCCTTTACCAATTTGAAACCAGTCTGTTGTTCCATGTCCGGTTCTAACTGTTGCTTCTTGACCTGCATACAGATTTCTCAGGAGGTGGATAAGATGGTCTGTTATTCCCATTACTTTAAGAATTTTCCACAGTTTGTTATGATCCACACAGTGGAAGGTTTTGGCATAGTCAATAAAGCAGAAGTTAATGTTTCTCTGTAACTCTCTAGCTTTTTTGATGATCCAACGGATGTTGGCAATTTGATCTCTGGTTCCTCTGCCTTTTCTAAATCCAGCTTGAACATCTGGAAGTTCACTGTTCATGTACTATTGAAGCCTTGCTTGGAGAATTTTGAGCATTACTTTGCCAGCGGGTGAGATGAGTGTAGTTGTGCAGTAATTTGCACATTCTTGCATTGCCTTTTTTTGGGATTGGAATGAAAACTGACCTTTTCCAGTCCTGTGGCCACTGCTGAGTTTTCCAAATTTGCTGGCATATTGAGGGCAGCATTTTAACAACATCATCTTTTAGGGTTTGAAATAGCTCAACTGGAAGTCCATCACCTCCACTAGCTTTGTTCGTAGTGATGATTCCTAAGGCCCACTTGACTTCACAATCTAGGATGTCTGACTCTAGATGAGTGATCACACCATCGTGGTTATCTGGGTCATGAAGATCTTTTTTGTATAGTTCTTCTGTGTATTATACATCAGACGGATGCAATCATAAAATCCAAATTGAGACACATTATAGAACAACCCCAGTGTTCATCAGATAAATTGTAAGGAAAAAAATTGGAGAGAGGAGATGGGAGACAAAAGGAGACGTGTAATACTGTGCTGGGACGAGCGCGCTTGTACTCCAGCCTCCTAGTCTATGCTTCTGCTCTTACGACTGGGTAATTTAGACCCAGCCAGTTCCTTCCCTGAGAGTCTTTTTTTCTTTTATTTTTTTAAATGATGGAGTTAGACCATGTGATTTCCAAGGTTACATCCAACTCTGAAATTCTAAAAATGTTAGTGTAAAGAATAGGTTCAGGTGAGAGATTGGTGGTATGAAGCCTGAAGCTGGACCACCTGCCTTCCTGACCTGAGTACTTTCCATGTTAGGTCATCCCACTCTGGCTTTTTTCCAACGTGGGAACCGCATTCCAGGGCTCTGCTCAGACAGTTACATAGCACAGTGTAATCAGACTGCCTGTTACCAGGAATGTGACTTATGAACAGTTACATATGTTGATTTTCTATCTAATCTGGAAAATAGAGATTGTGGGGATTAAGTCAAATGATGTATGTAGAGTATTTAGAGAACACACACATGCCTGCAGGCACAAAGAGAGGCTTTAAAAATATAGGAGCTGGTCTCAATGCATGCACCACATCTAGATCTCTAGTCAAATAAATGTAAAAAAGCATTCATCACACCTCTAATACAAATATAAATTTGATACTGCCTGGGTATTATATGATATTGAAGAATGGTTAATATTTTTAAGACATTATTCTGGTTATGTTTGAAGAGAGAGAGAGCACACTCTTAATCTTTTAGAGATTATGTCTTGAAATTTTTAAAGATGAAAAAAAGTTTTTGAAGTAAGTTCCCTGGTGTAAATTCATATAAATCTCTTTGTGCACGGCCCCTGCCTAACCTCCAGCCTTACTTCTCCGAGTCCAGCCTGAGTCCAGCCTGGACGCACTGAGCCCAGCCTCATCAGGCTGCTTCTGGCTCACCGAGCGCGCCCCTCCCTCTGACCCCTTTCCTCCGCTGCCCTCGTTGCCTGGGAGCCCATCCCCACCTCTCTCTTCCCTCGGGCTTCCATTCATCCCTCAGTGTCAGCCCCAGGCCCCTTCCTCTGGGACCTATCCTGACGCCCACAGGCTGGAGTAAGCCGGCTCCGCCACAGGCTGCCGGCACTGGTTGCTGCAAGCGGTTGTAACTGTTTATTTTCCTGCTTCCCCTGATGGACTGTGATTTTCTTTTTTTTTTTTTTTATGAGAGCAGTAATTATGTACTTTATCTCAGAACCTCAAGAATCAGAGACAGTGAATTAGAAATGGTGAATGATTTCTCAGGGCCTCCCAGATGGCTCAGTGGTAAAGAATCTGCCTGCAACGCAGGAGACGCAAGAGACGTGGGTTTGATCCCTGGGTGGGGAAAACCCCCTGGAGAAGGAAATGGTAACCCACTCCAGTATTCTTGCCTGGGAAATTCCGTGGACAGAGAAGCCTGGAGGGCTGTGGTCCACAGGAGTGCAGATGATTTCTAGAAAGATGAGAGGAGGCTGAACTAAGACAGAGGTAGTAGCAATGGAGCGCAGAGGCAGGACTTAGGAGAGGCTGAAACAGAAGGACCGTGTTTCCTACCTGACTTGATTTGGGAGGATGAGGGAGGGGAGGAGTCCAGGGTGACCCAGCGGTTTCTACCGTGGGAGGTTAAGAATATGAGATTCCACAGGCTAAGAAAAGTGGGTGATGCATTTTCATGAACACATGAAGTCTGAAATTTATTATAACATGATTCTGAAAAACACAGTGTTCAGTCACAAATAGTGCAGCACAATTTAGTCCAAAAAAAAGCATGGAATTTAGAGCCAACAGTCCTAAGTTCTATACCTCGTTCTTCCAGTTAATAGCTTTATGACTTTGAGCAAGTCCCTTCTCTGAGCCAACTTTTTTCTCCCTAAAAACTGGTTCATCAGTTTCTGGGTGGTAGGTCCAGCACTCTTCCATGGCACCAAACCCAGAGTGGTGGTTTAATGGGTATAAAATAAGTTACACAAGACAAGTGAGTTCCACATCTGCTGCACAACACAGTGCAACAGTCAACAGTACGGTATTGTACGGATAAAGATTTGTTAGAAAGGTAGAAAAATGTTCTTACCACACACACAAAATTATTAATAAAACCACAAAGGGACACAGAGAAACTTTTTTTTTTCCTCTTTATTTTATTTATTTATTTATTTTACTTTACAATACTGTATTGGTTTTGCCATACATTGACATGAATCCGCCACGGGTGTACACATGTTCCCAATCCTGAACCCCCCTCCCACCTTCCTCCCCATATCATCTCTCTGGGTCATCCCAGTGCACCAGCCCCAAGCATCCTGTATCCTGTATTGAACCTAGACTGGCAATTCATTTCTTAGATGATAGTATACATGTTTCAATGCCATTCTCCCAAATCATCCCACCCTCTCCCTCTCCCACAGAATCCAAAAGTCTGTTCTATACATCTGTGTCTCTTTTGCGGTCTCGCATACAGGGTTATCATTATCATCTGTCTAAATTCCATATATATGTGTTAGTATACTGTATTGGTGTTTTTCTTTCTGGCTTACTTCACTCTGTATAATCGGCTCCAGTTTCATCCACCTCATTAGAACTGATTCAAATGTATTCTTTTTAATGGCTGAGTAATACTCCATTGTGTATATGTACCACAGCTTTCTTATCCATTCGTCTGCTGATGGACATCTAGGTTGCTTCCATGTCCTGGCTGTTATAAACAGTGCTGTGATGAACATTGGGGTACAACTGTAATGATTATTATGTCTATGTCCAAACTCACCAGATTTTATCCATGAACTGTGTGCAGTTTTTCATATACCAAGTATATGTCAGTGAAGCTAGGAGGAAAGTGCTCGATAATACATTCCCCACCTTCCTGTCAAAGTAGTCATCAAAGTGGTATCAGTAGTTGGTGATGACTTGTATACAATAGGAAGTAGAAGTGAAAAAGAAATTTTGAAAGTAGAAGGAAAAAATAAATGAATCATTATTATAAGTATCTTTTTAATTCAGCATTGATCAGAAAAGGGGGTAAGGTGGGGTCTGCCTAAGTTGAAGGTAGGATAGAAAGACAGCATATGGCCAGTGAACCCTTTCAGCTGCCTTCTGAAGGATTTCTTGCTGTTTTCTGGAAAATATCTGCTGCAGATAAGAAGTCATCTCTATCAGGAGGGCGAGTACCACAGCTCTGAGCAGGAAAGAATGAGGAATGAAATCTCTGACCTAACACAGGAGCTTCATCAGAAGGAGATCACTATAGCAACTGTCATGAAGAAAGCTGCCCTTCTGGAAAGACAGTTAAAAATGGAGTTAGAGATAAAAGAGAAAATGCTATCGAAACAACAGGTATGCACGGGGCAGGAGCGCCTGTCCAGGTCACCTTTGTTCAGTGCAGAGAGTCACCTTCCTTACTGATTACGGAAAGCATTCTATTTCTTCTATGGTTTCTGAGTCTAGCAGCACAGAAATGCCTTGTGGAGTCACATAACACCTTGGTGAGATAGCGCAAAGTGTCATCAACCCAAAACCAGGGAAGCAAGTGACAGCACATGATAATTTGTGTAAATCTCACACTATCGTTTTCTTATGACCCATGTGATCACCCCCAACAGCAGCAGCATGCAGTGGTCACAGATTGCTTCCCGAATTTGTTTTCCTTAGTTCTCATCAATTAACATTTTTGACTTAAGAAGGGCTTTTACTCTAGCTTTTCGTGGACACTTCTCACTCCCATTTCATATCTTTATTTTAGAATTTTGAAAAATGGATATTGAAAATGAAGATTAGCTCATATACACTGAATATTCACTTAATGCATATAGCATGGTTCATGGGAAAAAAACAGCGATTATAACATTCTACTGTTCAGATATTGCAAGTGACTTCTAAGTCTTCCCTTCCTCCTTCCCTCCCCTCCTATTTATTTTGAAATTCCCTCAATCCCGTGGTGGTGGTGGTGTTTTAGTTACTTAGTTGGGTCCGATTCTTTGCGACCCCATGCACTGTAGCCCACCAGGCTCCTCTGTCCGTGGAATTCTCCAGGCACGAATACTGGAGTGGGTTGCCATTTCCTTCACCACCTCAATCCTGTACTCATTGTCAAATTGGTAACCTGCTACTGAAAGTGTAGGGTTTCTCTGCATTATTACCCCAAATATAGTTTTTGAGAGCACCATTCAATAATTTTCTAGATCTGTGACAGTTACTGGGGCTTCCCTGGTGGCTCAGATGGTAAAGAATCTGCCTGCAATGCGAGAGACCCAGGTTTGATCCCTGGGTTGGGAAGATCCCCTGGAGAAGGGAATGGCAACCCACTCCAGTATTCTTCCCTTGAGAATTCCATGGACAGAGGAACCTGGTGGGCTACAGTCCATGCAAAAAGTCAATAACAGGGCTATTTAAATCTGATGTATTGTAAAAATAAGAAAATATTCTGGCTTTGCCCTCTTATAAGCCTTAAACTGTGATTAACCTGTAAAATACGCAGGAAAATTACATAGATGGGATGATAGTATTGGCTGCACTGTATAGGAAATGATATTTTACAGGTGTTAATAGTGGAAAATCCCATGGACGGAGGAGCCTAGAAGGCTGCAGTCCATGGGGTCGCTAAGGGTCAAACACGACTGAGCGACTT
This sequence comes from Cephalophus harveyi, assembly GCA_006410635.1. Classification (NCBI taxonomy): domain Eukaryota; kingdom Metazoa; phylum Chordata; class Mammalia; order Artiodactyla; family Bovidae; genus Cephalophus; species Cephalophus harveyi. The sequence continues at coordinate 98,585 of SJYT01053624.1, forward strand.
CACTTTCACTTTTCACTTCCATGCATTAGAGAAGGAAACGGCAGCCCACTCCAGTGTTCTTGCCTGGAGAATCCCAGGGATGGGGGAGCCTGGTGGGCTGCCGTCTCTGGGGTCGCACAGAGTCGGACACGACTGAAGCAACTTAGCAGCAGCAGCAGCAGCAACAGTGATCTAGGTAGTTGGATTATGAATGGTTTTCATTTTAACCTTTATACTCTTTTATATTTTTAGACTTTTGTCAAGGAGAATATATTTTGTAATTTACAAAAGTAAATTTTTTTAAGGAAAGTGCTTTATGTAGAAATGAGCCCTAGATAAATAAAAGGGCAGATGCTGTGTCTAAGTACTGTCAAGTAGAAGAAATTAGGGAGAAAATAAATTAGGAGACAAAATGAAGTAGTCACAAAAAAAGAAGGAAATTTGGCAGGAGTATCAGGAAGAACAAAACAACATGAAATCATATTTGCATGTTGTAAAAATTAATCAGTTAATGAAGAAACTTAATAGACAGTGTTATTCAAGCATGTTTTTAAAATTGTGATTTTTTTTCTGGTGATAATTTGCATACCATAAAAAAACAGAAGTGAGAAATGGAATTTGGGAATGGGAAAGGGTAATCAATCAGTATAGTTTGTTTTTAATTTGGCAGCAACCAGGAAAGGAGGGTGCAGTGGGGCCTGCCGAAGATCAGAGGACTGAATGAGAACACCTGATTTATGATGAGCCTGCCTAAGTGTCTCCCTTTGCTACTCTTAAAAAATATTTATATTAACAAAGTAAAATTAATTTTCATAGAATTGTGGGCTCTTATTACAAATTTTACATTCACTTTTAACTACTAATCTCCTTTCAGATCTTGGACACGAGGTACAAAGCCATCAGGACTGAAAACACACACCTGAAAGGCATGATGGGCGACTTGGACCCCGGACGGTACCTGGTAATGTGCTGGCGCCACTCAGTAGCTTGAACAGAGAGCTTGCGTCCTTGGCCAGATACTGTTTACTGAACGCCTCCCACCTGTCAGGCATGCAGGAGTCGGACTGACAAAGCATCTCGTACTTGGATGGAATTTACTTTTATCTGCAGGCTGGAACATTTGAATTTCTGGTTTTCTCCTTGTTCTTTTCTTGAATTGGGCTCAATTCAAATTATTTCCTCAAACATATATTACTGTCCTTGCCTTTGCATCTGGACTCCCACACCCTGCGTGGCCTGACTCCTGTCAGTTCCCCTTGATGACCTGCCCCTGAGACTCCAGTCAGAACAGGTAGCTCCAGCCGCACTTGGGCCGATTTGTCTCATAGCTTGTCACTACCTCCCAGATGGGGAACAAGGACCGAGTGGTGTCACCAGTACCTCCCAGCATCAGGGGGACAGTCTTCAGTGAACGTTGGTTGAATAAAAAGAAGAATGGATCAGTGAATGATTGAGGGCTGACCTTGTGGTTTTTAACTGGTGCCTTTACAGGCTTTCACAAGACGACTTAAACAGGTTATATGCCTTTCTTTTCAATTGTTTAATATGAGAGTTGAGGTTTGGTTTTTAACATGTGAAATAAGAGAACGTTTTTTTATTGAACTAGTAAAATATCATAGTTATTTGTTTATCATTTATTTGTTTTGAGCAAAATTTCTGAGATAAAATAATTTTCTGCGAATGCAGGGAATCCAAGTAAGGCGATTGCTTAACCTGGCCTTAGATTCCTCACTGTAAAGTGATAAAGTTGGATTAGGCATTCTCCATGGTCCTTTCTTAAGTCAGGATACTGTCTTTCTTTCTTTGTCAGTATTTTTATTTTTGAATTTTTAATTGAAGTATAGTTGGTTTACAATACCTCCCCATATCATCTCTCTGGGTCATCCCAGTGCACCAGCCCCAAGCATCCTGTATCCTGTATTGAACCTAGACTGGCAATTCATTTCTTAGATGATAGTATACATGTTTCAATGCCATTCTCCCAAATCATCCCACCCTCTCCCTCTCCCACAGAATCCAAAAGTCTGTTCTATACATCTGTGTCTCTTTTGCGGTCTCGCATACAGGGTTATCATTATCATCTGTCTAAATTCCATATATATGTGTTAGTATACTGTATTGGTGTTTTTCTTTCTGGCTTACTTCACTCTGTATAATCGGCTCCAGTTTCATCCACCTCATTAGAACTGATTCAAATGTATTCTTTTTAATGGCTGAGTAATACTCCATTGTGTATATGTACCACAGCTTTCTTATCCATTCGTCTGCTGATGGACATCTAGGTTGCTTCCATGTCCTGGCTGTTATAAACAGTGCTGTGATGAACATTGGGGTACAACTGTAATGATTATTATGTCTATGTCCAAACTCACCAGATTTTATCCATGAACTGTGTGCAGTTTTTCATATACCAAGTATATGTCAGTGAAGCTAGGAGGAAAGTGCTCGATAATACATTCCCCACCTTCCTGTCAAAGTAGTCATCAAAGTGGTATCAGTAGTTGGTGATGACTTGTATACAATAGGAAGTAGAAGTGAAAAAGAAATTTTGAAAGTAGAAGGAAAAAATAAATGAATCATTATTATAAGTATCTTTTTAATTCAGCATTGATCAGAAAAGGGGGTAAGGTGGGGTCTGCCTAAGTTGAAGGTAGGATAGAAAGACAGCATATGGCCAGTGAACCCTTTCAGCTGCCTTCTGAAGGATTTCTTGCTGTTTTCTGGAAAATATCTGCTGCAGATAAGAAGTCATCTCTATCAGGAGGGCGAGTACCACAGCTCTGAGCAGGAAAGAATGAGGAATGAAATCTCTGACCTAACACAGGAGCTTCATCAGAAGGAGATCACTATAGCAACTGTCATGAAGAAAGCTGCCCTTCTGGAAAGACAGTTAAAAATGGAGTTAGAGATAAAAGAGAAAATGCTATCGAAACAACAGGTATGCACGGGGCAGGAGCGCCTGTCCAGGTCACCTTTGTTCAGTGCAGAGAGTCACCTTCCTTACTGATTACGGAAAGCATTCTATTTCTTCTATGGTTTCTGAGTCTAGCAGCACAGAAATGCCTTGTGGAGTCACATAACACCTTGGTGAGATAGCGCAAAGTGTCATCAACCCAAAACCAGGGAAGCAAGTGACAGCACATGATAATTTGTGTAAATCTCACACTATCGTTTTCTTATGACCCATGTGATCACCCCCAACAGCAGCAGCATGCAGTGGTCACAGATTGCTTCCCGAATTTGTTTTCCTTAGTTCTCATCAATTAACATTTTTGACTTAAGAAGGGCTTTTACTCTAGCTTTTCGTGGACACTTCTCACTCCCATTTCATATCTTTATTTTAGAATTTTGAAAAATGGATATTGAAAATGAAGATTAGCTCATATACACTGAATATTCACTTAATGCATATAGCATGGTTCATGGGAAAAAAACAGCGATTATAACATTCTACTGTTCAGATATTGCAAGTGACTTCTAAGTCTTCCCTTCCTCCTTCCCTCCCCTCCTATTTATTTTGAAATTCCCTCAATCCCGTGGTGGTGGTGGTGTTTTAGTTACTTAGTTGGGTCCGATTCTTTGCGACCCCATGCACTGTAGCCCACCAGGCTCCTCTGTCCGTGGAATTCTCCAGGCACGAATACTGGAGTGGGTTGCCATTTCCTTCACCACCTCAATCCTGTACTCATTGTCAAATTGGTAACCTGCTACTGAAAGTGTAGGGTTTCTCTGCATTATTACCCCAAATATAGTTTTTGAGAGCACCATTCAATAATTTTCTAGATCTGTGACAGTTACTGGGGCTTCCCTGGTGGCTCAGATGGTAAAGAATCTGCCTGCAATGCGAGAGACCCAGGTTTGATCCCTGGGTTGGGAAGATCCCCTGGAGAAGGGAATGGCAACCCACTCCAGTATTCTTCCCTTGAGAATTCCATGGACAGAGGAACCTGGTGGGCTACAGTCCATGCAAAAAGTCAATAACAGGGCTATTTAAATCTGATGTATTGTAAAAATAAGAAAATATTCTGGCTTTGCCCTCTTATAAGCCTTAAACTGTGATTAACCTGTAAAATACGCAGGAAAATTACATAGATGGGATGATAGTATTGGCTGCACTGTATAGGAAATGATATTTTACAGGTGTTAATAGTGGAAAATCCCATGGACGGAGGAGCCTAGAAGGCTGCAGTCCATGGGGTCGCTAAGGGTCAAACACGACTGAGCGACTTCACTTTCACTTTTCACTTCCATGCATTAGAGAAGGAAATGGCAGCCCACTCCAGTGTTCTTGCCTGGAGAATCCCAGGGATGGGGGAGCCTGGTGGGCTGCCGTCTCTGGGGTCGCACAGAGTCGGACACGACTGAAGTGACTTAGCAGCAGCAGCAGCAGCAACAGTGATCTAGGTAGTTGGATTATGAATGGTTTTCATTTTAACCTTTATACTCTTTTATATTTTTAGACTTTTGTCAAGGAGAATATATTTTGTAATTTACAAAAGTAAATTTTTTTAAGGAAAGTGCTTTATGTAGAAATGAGCCCTAGATAAATAAAAGGGCAGATGCTGTGTCTAAGTACTGTCAAGTAGAAGAAATTAGGGAGAAAATAAATTAGGAGACAAAATGAAGTAGTCACAAAAAAAGAAGGAAATTTGGCAGGAGTATCAGGAAGAACAAAACAACATGAAATCATATTTGCATGTTGTAAAAATTAATCAGTTAATGAAGAAACTTAATAGACAGTGTTATTCAAGCATGTTTTTAAAATTGTGATTTTTTTTCTGGTGATAATTTGCATACCATAAAAAAACAGAAGTGAGAAATGGAATTTGGGAATGGGAAAGGGTAATCAATCAGTATAGTTTGTTTTTAATTTGGCAGCAACCAGGAAAGGAGGGTGCAGTGGGGCCTGCCGAAGATCAGAGGACTGAATGAGAACACCTGATTTATGATGAGCCTGCCTAAGTGTCTCCCTTTGCTACTCTTAAAAAATATTTATATTAACAAAGTAAAATTAATTTTCATAGAATTGTGGGCTCTTATTACAAATTTTACATTCACTTTTAACTACTAATCTCCTTTCAGATCTTGGACACGAGGTACAAAGCCATCAGGACTGAAAACACACACCTGAAAGGCATGATGGGCGACTTGGACCCCGGACGGTACCTGGTAATGTGCTGGCGCCACTCAGTAGCTTGAACAGAGAGCTTGCGTCCTTGGCCAGATACTGTTTACTGAACGCCTCCCACCTGTCAGGCATGCAGGAGTCGGACTGACAAAGCATCTCGTACTTGGATGGAATTTACTTTTATCTGCAGGCTGGAACATTTGAATTTCTGGTTTTCTCCTTGTTCTTTTCTTGAATTGGGCTCAATTCAAATGATTTCCTCAAACATATATTACTGTCCTTGCCTTTGCATCTGGACTCCCACACCCTGCGTGGCCTGACTCCTGTCAGTTCCCCTTGATGACCTGCCCCTGAGACTCCAGTCAGAACAGGTAGCTCCAGCCGCACTTGGGCCGATTTGTCTCATAGCTTGTCACTACCTCCCAGATGGGGAACAAGGACCGAGTGGTGTCACCAGTACCTCCCAGCATCAGGGGGACAGTCTTCAGTGAACGTTGGTTGAATAAAAAGAAGAATGGATCAGTGAATGATTGAGGGCTGACCTTGTGGTTTTTAACTGGTGCCTTTACAGGCTTTCACAAGACGACTTAAACAGGTTATATGCCTTTCTTTTCAATTGTTTAATATGAGAGTTGAGGTTTGGTTTTTAACATGTGAAATAAGAGAACGTTTTTTTATTGAACTAGTAAAATATCATAGTTATTTGTTTATCATTTATTTGTTTTGAGCAAAATTTCTGAGATAAAATAATTTTCTGCGAATGCAGGGAATCCAAGTAAGGCGATTGCTTAACCTGGCCTTAGATTCCTCACTGTAAAGTGATAAAGTTGGATTAGGCATTCTCCATGGTCCTTTCTTAAGTCAGGATACTGTCTTTCTTTCTTTGTCAGTATTTTTATTTTTGAATTTTTAATTGAAGTATAGTTGGTTTACAATATTATGTAAGTTACACGTATACTACTTAGTGATTCACAATTTTTAAGGTTATTCTCTATTTATAGTTATTACAAAATATTGGCTATATTCCCTGTGTTGTACAATATATCCTCATAATTTATTTTATACATAATAATTTATACCTCTTAATTCCCTCCTGCTCTCTCTATATCTGTGAATCTCTTTTTTGTTATATTCACTGTTTGTTGTATTTTTTATATTATACATAGAAGGGTGTCATACAGTATTTGTCTTTCTCTGACCTATTTCACTTGGCATAATACCCTTCAAGTCCATCCATGTCGTTGCACACGGCAAAATTTCATTCTTTTTATGGCTAAGTAGTATTCCAGTGTGTGTGTGTGTGTGTGTGTGTGTGTGTGTGTGTGTGTGTGTGTGTACGTACCACACCATCGTTATCTATTCATCTGTTGATGGACACTTAGGTTACTTCCATATCTTGGCAAATGTAAATAATGTTGCTATGAACACTGGGGTGTGTGTATCTTTTTGAACCATGTTTTTGTTTTTTTCAGATACTTATATACCCATGAGTGAAATTGCTGGGTCGTAAGATAGTTCTATCTTTCGTTTTTTGAGAAACTTCTTTTTCTGTTTTCCACACTGGCTGCACCAGTTTCCATTCCCATCAACTGGATGAGACTTTCCTTTTCTCCATGTGCTCACCAACATTTGTTATGTGTATTCTTTTTGATGATAGCCATTCTGACAGGTGTGAGGTGATCATCTCATTGTGGTTTCAATTTGCATTTCTCTGATGATTAAGAATGTTGAGCAATGTTTCTTGTGCCTGTTAGCCACCTGAATGTTCTCCTTGGAAAATATCTATTCAGTTTTTCTATTTTTTAATTGGGTTGTTTGTTTTTTTGATGTTGAGTGTATGAGTTGTTTACATACTTTTGATATTAACCACTATTGATCATATCATTTGCAAATATTTTCTTACATTCAGTCAGTCAGTTCAGTCGCTCAGTCGTGTCCAACTCTTTGTGACCCCATAAACTGCAGCACGCCAGGCCTCCCTGTTCATTACCATCTCTTGGAGTTCACTCAAACTCATGTCCGTTGAGTTGGTGATGCCATCAGCCATCTCATCCTCTGTCGTCCCCTTCTCCTCCTGCTCCCAATCCCTCCCAGCATCAGAGTCTTTTCTAATGAGTCAACTCTTCACATGAGGTGGCCAAAGTATTGGAGTTTCAGCTTCAGCATCAGTCCTTCCAAAGAACATCCAGGACTGATCTCCTTCAGAATGGACTGGTTGGATCTCCTTGCAGTCCAAGGGATTCTCAAGAGTCTTCTCCAACACCACAGTTCAAAAGCATCAATTCTTTGGCCCTCAGCTTTCTTCACAGTCCAACTCTCACATCCATACATGACCAATGGAAAAACCATAGCCTTGACTAGACAGACCTTTGTTGGCAAAGTAATGTCTCTGCTTTTGAATATGCTTTCTAGGTTGGTCATAACTTTCCTTCCAAGGAGTAAGCGTCTTTTAATTTCATGGCTGCAGTCACCATCTGCAGTGATTTTGGAGCCCCCCAAATAAAGTCTGACACTGTTTCCACTGTTTTCCCATCTATTTCTCAAGAAGTGATGGGAACAGATGCCATGATCTTTGTTTTCTGAATGTTGAGTGAAAAAGCCAACTTTATCACTCTCTTCTTTCACTTTCATCAAGAGGCTTTTTAGTTCCTCTTCACTTTCTGCCATAAGGGTGGTGTCATCTGCATATCTGACGTTATTGATATTTCTCCCAGCAATCTTGATTCCAGCTTGTGCTTCTTCCAGCCCAGCGTTTCTCATGATGTACTCTGCATATAAGTTAAATAAGCAGGGTGACAATTTGGAACCAGTCTGTTGTTCCATGTCCAGTTCTAACTGTTGCTTCCTGACCTGCATACAAGTTCTCAAGAGGAGGTCAGGTGGTCTGGTATGCCCATCTCTTTCAGAATTTTCCACAGTTTATTGTGATCCACACAGTCAAAGGCTTTGGCATAGTCAATTAAAGCAGAAATAGATGTTTTTCTGGAACTCTCTTGCTTTTTTGATAATCCATCGGATGTTGGCAATTTGATCTCTGGTTCCTCTGCCTTTTCTAAAACCAGCTTGAACATCTGGAAGTTCATGGTTCACATATTGCTGAAGCCTGACTTGGAGAATTTTGAGCATTACTTTACTCTAGCTTGTGAGATGAGTGCAATTGTGCGGTAGTGTGAGCATTCTTTGGCATTGCCTTTCTTTGGGGTTGGAATGAAAACTGACCTTTTCCAGTCCTGTGGCCACTGTTGAGTTTTCCAAATTTGCTGGCAATAGGTTGTCTTTTCAATTTGTCATTAGTTTTCTTTTAATTAGGTCCCATTTGTTTACTTTTGCTTTTATTTGTTTTGCTTCAGGAGATAGATGCAAAAAATATTGCTACAATTTGCATCAAAGAGTTCTATGATGATACTGTATTTCTGTGATAGTATGTCCTTAATTCTCCTAATAGTCCACAATCTAGCCTCAAAGAATAGAATTACTCTGGAAGCTTTCTGCATTCTTCTTTGCACTTTGTTATGGAGCCTGTGATGGGAGTATATGCTGTGCTATGCTTAGTCACTCAGTTGTATCTGACTCTTTGGACCCCATGGACTGTAGCTCACCAGGCTCCTCTGTCCATGGGGATTCTCCAGGCAGGAATACTGGAGTGGGTTGCCATGCCTTCCTCCAGGGGATCTTCCCAACCCAGGGATCAAACCCAGGTCTCCCTCATTGCAGGCAAATTCTTTACCGCCTGAGCCACCAGGGAAGCCCCATTGGAGTATAGATTAAAATAAAGGATGTGTGATTTCCCTGTCTGTTACAGAAAGTCTATGTGATGCAGAAACTGTTTTTCCTAAATTGTATACACAAAAAAGTTAAATTGGATTCTGCCGTCATCTATGTCTTTCTTCTCTCTCTCTCTCAAAAAAGTGGTTTTTGTGTTATTTTTCAGACTCTCAGTGCATTCTGCTTCATTACAGCCCCCACTAAGCCACTTCACTCTGACTCCTGTCAGCATTTGGCTCTGTTTGCTTATTTGTTTTCAATTTTTCAAGCAATAAAACACAGAAAGATGTGTAAAGAAGCTGCTAATTATCCCTGTGTCCATCCCCAATCCCAGTTTGGACTCCAGATATGCTCAGTGCTAACCAACTATTGTACTGCATTCTATAAAACATTTTCCTTGCTTGTGCAAACACTTAGATGGGATGAGTTGAGTGTTCTTTTACAGAAATACATGTATAACATTTACATTGGGCCTTCCCTGGTGGCTCAGTGGTAAAGAATCCACCTGCCAGTGCAGGAGATGTAAGAGACTCAGGTCTGATCTCTGGGTCTTTCTTTTTGTTTCTTTGTACTAGGAGGGATAGCACCCACTCCAGTATTTTTTTTTTTTT
>SJYT01053624.1:108141-132981 GCA_006410635.1 Cephalophus harveyi
TGGACCTTTGTTGGCAAACTAATGTCTCTGTTTTTGAATATGCTATCTAGGTTGGTCATAACTTTCCTTCCAAGGAGTAAGCATCTTTTAATTTCATGGCTGCAGTCACCAGTTAAATGTTGCTATATTTGCATTAAAACTGGTGTTGTGTAATATAAAAATGAACAGTAAAATTCAAGCTCATAATTTAAAAAAAATTTAACTTATAATGTCATTAAATAACCAATACAAAATAAAATGGCAAGTCTAGAGACTGTGGAAGAAAAAGCTTCACGTTCTGTTACTTTTAGAGATATTCTTCCTTCTTTTTGAGTAGGTGGTCCTGTATTTTTACTTTGCACTGGATTCCACAAATTATATAGCCAACTCTACAAGCAGTTTAGAAAAAAGAGAGGATTTAGCATGTTTAATTATGTGTGAAAGAGAAAAAAGGAAAAGAATATGGCTAGACTTATCCTTGGTTTTAACCTTGCTTGATTATATATTTGGATATAGGAAGGTAGGATGCACACAATATGCTTATGTGGTCACAGAATTTTAATACACACGCTCAGAAAGTTTTCAATTTAGAGAGATGAAAGCCATGGGATGACACAAATGTTTTCCTCTGTTCCCTATCCAATTTCCCCTCCTCCCACTTTTGAGAGTAAAGTATTTCCCTGGTGGCTCAGATGATAAAGAAACTGCCTGCAATGCAGGAGACCTGGTTTCGATCCCTGGGTCAGGAAGATCTTCTGGAGAAGGAAATGCCAACCCACTCCAGTATTCTTGCCTGGAGAATTCCATGGACAGAAGAGCCTGATGGGCTCCATAGGGTCACAAAGTGTTGGACACGACTGAACAATGAGCACTTCCACTTTCATTATAATTTGTAAAAAGTTTAAGAGATTATTAATTATATTATTTAAAATAACATAATATAGGAAACCTAACCTTTTGTAAAAAATCTGCTAGCTAACATTATACTCCAATCTATAGGAGAAACAGAGGGTTAGAGGGATTATGCAAAACAGCAGGTAATTTTCTTTATTTTATTCCACTTCAGTATTGGCTATTGGCTTTTGCAGGTTTTCCCAGATATGGATACTTATTATAAATGACTGCTGTACCACTTAATGGTTTTCTATGATGCACACTCTAGTCATTAAGAAACTTTCCAGAGTTTAATCAATTACATTGTCCTTCATTCATCCCGTCACCATTGCTCAACATTTAAGCTAACTTTTATTCATTTGTTTTGACATCTTTTTCCTTTATTCAGCACAGATGAACATAAGTGCTTTTAGAATTGGGGACAAACTAATTCCTATCAGCTAAGGAAAAAATGACACTACCCTTATGGCAGAAAGTGAAGAAGAACTAAAGAGCCTCATCATGAAAGTGAAAGAGGAGAGTGAAAAAGTTGGCTTAAAGCTCAACATTCAGAAAAACTATGATCATGGCATCTGGTCCCATCAATTCATGGGAAATAGATGGGGAAACAGTGGAAACAATGGCTGACTTTATTTTGGGGGGCTCCAAAATCACTGCAGATTTCATTGCAGCCATGAAATTAAAAGATGCTTATTCCTTGGAAGAAAGGTTATGAGCAACCTTGACAACATATTAAAAAGCAGAGACATTACTTTTGTCAATAAAGTTTCATCTAGTCAAGGCTATGGTTTTTCCAGTAGTCATGTATGGATGCTAGAGTTGGACTATAAAGAAACCTGAATACAAAAGTATTGATGCTTTTAAACTGTGGTGTTGGAGAAGACTCTTGAGAGTCCTTTGGACTGCAAGGAGATCCAACCAGTCCATCCTAAAGGAGATCAGTCCTGCGTGTTTACTGGAAGGACTGATGTTGAAGCTGAAGCTCCAATATTTTAGCCACCTGATGCGAAGAGCTGACTCATTTGAAAAGACCCTGATGTTGGGAAAGTTGAAAGCAGGAGGAAAAGGGAATGACAGAGGATGAGATGGTTGGATGCCATCATCGACTTGATGGACATGAGTTTGAGTAAACTCCAGGAGTTGATTATGGACAGGGAGACCTGGCATGCTGAGGTTCACGGGGTTGCAAAGAGTCGAACACAACTAAGCGACTGAACTGAACTGAAGGAAAAAATTCAAAATACTGCCATGTCTACTACATTTAGAAATGGGCAAAAACTATTTTTTTCTTTTCATGTTTAGTTCCTTAACACAAGTAGGCCATATTTTTCTATCAAAATAAGGTAATTATTAGTGGAAATGATTAACATTTGCATGCAAACAAACTGTCCTTTCAAATCTCTCTTATTTTTTACTCACACATATCAGGTTGGTACTTAGTAACTGTGCACTTATGGAATCCTTAAAATATTGTAGCATTTCTACACACTTCTCCTTGCTTCTGATGACATAGAAGCATTGGCTCATACATAGGTGCTCTGTTGAAGTGTGTTTGCTTCTGAAGTTGCAGATTATCTTTATAATCATGTCAAGGTATTTCCTTTTCAGTAAAAAAAAAAATGTACTTTGTTTATAGTTACATGTAATATCGTTACTTTTCTTTCCCTGGAGATCGTCACCATTACTAGTCAGTTTTGGACTCAGAATTAACTTTTTGAAGGTGACAAAGTAAATATTTTTAAAGAAACAATTTGGTGAGTTTTTCTTTGCCTTTTACTTCCTAAAAGATATAAGATAAATTTCTCATCTTTCTATGGTTCTATAAAACATTATTTGTAATATATTTTTCATATTTATTTTAAATATTATTATAAAAAATAATGTATCCTCCCTCAAAAGTCTTGAGTTTTTGGCAGGAGCCAGTAGGGTAGGATAAACAGAAATTATTTCTTGTTCATGAGGTATTCTTAGTACTTTGCAAGTTAATTTATATACTAAGCATTTAATAAATGTTTGTTGAATACACAAAATGGTTGAATTTTAACCTAGATTTCCCCAGGGAGATCACATTCAGCATTTTAATCCAATTGTCACTGGTCTGCTCTATTCACTCGCCTAATGCTGGAATTTCAGCTTCTCCTTGTGGTGTGTGGTTTTACATGATGGTGACTAATGTGGGCTCATAAACAATGCTGCTGTTGCCTTCCTGTAAAAATTATTTGAGATGAAAGCTACATGCTAGTGGGACTTTATGGATACCGCTCACAGTGACAGTTTTCTTGCTTAGGACAGTAATTTCCCAAAGGTGAACCTTGAAGCTGCCAAAGAAGCACCGGTTTCCCTTCAGTCAATGCTGGTCAGGTGCTCTGCTGTTTTCCATGTAACAGTGAGGACTCTGTTGTCTCCAACTGAATGACAGACACTCTCATCATTAACTCATGTATTCGATCAATAAATCTGTGGTGCATGCTTTCTATATGCTAAATACTACTCAAGGCACTGGAGATCAAACAACATAGCAGATGGTAAAGGTAAATTAACGAACAAGATAGCTCTTATCATGGCATTTCAATATAAATGAGACAAGAGATGATAAATACTTGACAAGTCTTATCATTTTAGTGTTAGATCATAGCCTGTGTGCCATATCTCAAATGCCTCATTTCTTACCATCTGCATCACAAGTTGCCTTCATAGTTAATGGCTCTGAAATCAGGATGTTTATTACATTGATATTACATTTAATGTGGTGCATCCTTTTAAGTTGTTTTCTGTGAAAATGTGTTATTAACAATGCTTGTGATGAAGAATGGTTTTTTAGAGTAAAAGAAATACCACAATCCTTTCTGATACCACTTTTAAGTTCTGCCTGCTACACCTCCTATGGAGCATTGAAAACTAGTTCATTCAGCTGAGCTGAGAACTATACAGCACACTGATCACCGATCATTTTCCCGCTAAGGTCCTATATTCAAACATTCTCCATAAAGACCCACCCCATCCCTCTCAATCAGCTCATGAGATATATTCTTAATGGGCCTGCATAACCTCTTCACTAAATATATTCAGACATGCCTCAGACTTAACCACAGGCTCTACTTAATTTCCAGCTGTAAAATGTTACAGCTTGAGTCTATCTCATGCAATCCTCTCCCTTTACAGCTAAGAAAAGCAAAGTCTCAGATGTTAGGGAAGATGTTCAAAGTCTACTCCAGTTTCAGGATTGGAGCCTATGAACTTCCAACTTGGAATTCATTTATCTTTCCACAAGACTATGCTACCACTACTTTAAATACTTTAAAAATTCTTTCACCTTGCCTCTAGACATTATTCTTCCTAAGTAACATGTGAAATCTTCAAAATAAAAATAAAAGTATGTAAGACCTTGAAACAAGCTTAGAAAAAAAATATCACCAGATGCCTCCTCTGTGGCGGGCCTATAGGATATATGAGAATGTGTAAGAAGCTGCTTAAGCCCTTGAGAATCATGGGCTCTTGCTCAGTTGAATAGCAAGTATCATAATTTATGATTATCTTCAAACAATGCTTGCTCAAGAAGAATATCTGAGTGTCAGACTAATAATTTCTGTTTAATAACTTAAAATGGTTGTCAGTTGCTGGCCCTACCTAGGCTGGATCCTATTAAACACAAAGGACACTATAAATTCTGGGTGATCTATTAATGTAGGCTCCATGTTTGATGATAGAGAAGAGCTATATAAAATGCACTGCAGGGGACTTTATCCCACTCTTTCTCTAAAATTCATTTCCATTCAGGAAGTGGTAAAGCTAACAAATTCTCCCTTAATGGAAAGGCCAAGAGTCATATCTTCTTATTCTTCCCTAATAGGCTACGTGCACCAAGGCATCAGTGAGGAATGATGGTGGGAGATTTTGCTCAAATAACAGATGATTTACTTTTCTGAAAGTAATATGAGAAAAAATTATGTGAAAGACTTCAGACTGTGATTTATACTTTAAAGACATTGAATATGAATAATAGTGTACTTTTATAAAAGGTAGGTGGATGACACATGCTTAGTACTGAAAGGGTTTTAGAAGAACCCTTCACTCTTAGCCATTCTTTAATCTTGATTTTAGAATCACGGGTTTCATTAAATATCACCCTAGTATTACATACATCATCAAGCAAATATTTGATACGAAGCCTTGGAAAAGAAATCTATGTTTCCAGGCCTTATTTGCTGAATTTGGAATACTACTTAACACTCCTCCTGAAGACATGGTAAGAGAATACATGTGAAGGGCTCAGTAGCTAATTAGACAATGGAACATTATATATTTCTTTCCTAAAGATCAATATGCATATTAGCAAAGATCCTACTTTACTGTGTTAGTGTTAGTCGCTCAGTCATGTCCAACTCTTTTACAGTCCTATGGACTGTCACCCACCAGGCTCCTCTGTCCATGGAATTCTCCAGGCAAGAATACTAGAGTGGTTGCCATTTCCTTCCACTTTACTAGAGCTGCTCTAACAGTACCACAGGCTGGGTGTTTTAAAAAGATAGAAGTTCACTGTCTCACAGCTCTGAAGGCCAGAAATCTAAACTTATCAGGAAACCATGATCCCCATCAAGGGGTAGGGTAGGATCTGTTGCAGGCCTTTCTCCTAAGCTTCTGGGAGGGAGTTCCTTGGCTTGTGGCAGCGTCACTCCAATCTTCACATGGTGTTATCGTTGTGCGCACATCTGTGTCCAAAGTTCCCTTTCATGAGGACACAGTCATATTGGATTAGGTGTCCTTCACACTCTAGGATGACCTTCCTCAATGTAACCAACATATGCAATAACCCTATTTCCAAATAAATCCATATTCTGCGGTCCTAGGGGTTAGGATATCAACAAATAAATTTTTAGGGAACACAATTCAATAAAACAGCACAATAAAATATTTTGGAATACCATTAAAGAATAGCATTTTATTCTGATCATATTGAAGAATTCTTTTTTTAATCTTAAAAAAAAAAGAATAGACCACTTAATTACTATATTCCTGTCAGCATCTTCCCTGGTGGCTCAAATGGTTAAGGATCTGCCTGTAATACAGGAGACCCAGGTTCAGTCCCTGGGTCAGGAAAATCCCCTGGGAAGGAAATGACCACCCACTCCATTATTCCTGCCTGGAGAATCCCATGGACAGAGGACCCTGGTGGGTGGCTACATTCCATAGGCTGGCAAAGAGTCAGACACAACTGAACGTCTAACTTTCACTTTCACTTTGTTAGCATCTTATAAAGCAGCATGAGGAAGAGGCAAAAGAGAAAATTAAGGTATAACATGTAAAAAATACCTGAATTTAAGGCAGTGCTGATGTGAATGGGAAATGTAACTTGAGAAGGAAGCTGTGTAAATAGTTGCTGCAGAAGTGGAAAGACAGAAAAGTACAATGGATATGAAGGGAAGGAGAGAGTGAACACAAAGAGGATATTCAGCTGGAATCCAGCCTGTATCTAGTAGCTTTTGCTACTAAACAGATCACTCCAGATCTCAATGGCTTAAAACAGTAAACATATATTTCTCACATGTAGAATTCAGCTGCTGTCTGTACTGAATTTGGCAGATCCCTGCTTATTCACTCACGCATCTGTGGGCTGGCTTTGTTCTACATGTTCCTCAGTCTCCTCCTGGGATTAATAGGTTAACCCAGGTATCTTCTTTAGTTCAATGGCAGGGGTAAAGAAAGCAAGTGGAAATATCCAAAGCCTTTTGAGGACTGAAATTAGAAATGCATAGCTCTGCTTCTGCCTCATTCTCTTGGCAAAAGCAAATCATATAATGAAGCCAGAATTAGGGCGAGAGAACATTCATCTTCACATTGATCATCCCACCCACAAGCTAGAGGCCAAAGGAAGATAATGAGCTCTGTCCAGCCACCCATAGATGCAGCAACTGCATGATCTTTACATTTTTAATTTACCTCTTCAACCTGGAATGCCTCCTTTCGGTAGCAATTATATGCTTTCTTGATGCTAAAGCCAACATCTATAGAATCTAAAAGCTGCCCAAAGGAATATCTGGGGTATAAGTTCATTTTTTAACAGTGGTATAAAGTGGATGTGAATGGGTACTGAGCTGCAACACATATAAGTATATATACATACCATGCAAACACTCAACACACACATTTATTTGGCACACTGACAGACTAAATTCTTGACCTTTTCAATGTAACCTCCTTCTTTATTTTCTGAGTCTACCTTTTTATTTTTTGGTACAGCCAACGTCTTTCACTTCTTATTGGATCATATTTTATGATAAATGAGAAACAGTTCAATGAACTGAGATATAAACCATGAGACTATCACTGAAGATGTATACAACCTTTCTGAATATATGGCCACATTCTGTTTGCATAAAATTACTTATGACATGAAAATGGAAATTCAGTGCATAACAAATTAGAATAACTATGCATTCATCTAGTGCCTATTGTATATCAAGAATTGTTTTAACTCTGGAGAGAAATTTTATATCACTAAAACCATCTATTTCATAGGACTTTCTATCATATCACATTAAATCAGCTCTGAAACAAGAAAAATTCAATACATAATATATTTGATACTTGTTGCTTCATCTAATATTTACTGAATGCCCATTATGTTTCATTCACTATTCTAGGCTCCAGAAATATTTCAGTAAATATCTTAGCTTACTTTTCAGTGGTTCAGTTCAGTTCAGTCGCTCAGTCATGTCCAACTCTTTGTGACCCCATGAATCGCAGCACACCAGGCCTCTCTGTTCATTAGCAACTCCCGGAGTTTACTCAAACTCATGTCCATTGAGTCAGTGAGGCCATCCAGCCACCTCATCCTCTGTCATCCCCTTCTCCTCCTGGCCCCAATACCTCTCAGTATCAGGGTCTTTTCGAATGAGTCAACTCTTCGCATGATGTGGCCAAAGTACTGGAGTTTCACCTTCAGCATCAGTCCTTCCAATGAATACCCAGAACTGATCTCCTTTAGGATGGACTGGTTGAATCTCCTTGAAAAAAAAAAAGACTCTACTATCAGAGATAACTACAGATACAAAAGTCTTGTAGTAGCATTTAAGTGAAGTCACCCAGTCATGTCTGACTCTTTGCTACCCCATGGACTGTAGCCCACCAGGCTCCTCTGTCCATGGGATTTTCCAGGCCAGAATACTGGAGTGGGTTGCCATTATGTTTGAGATATTCAAGACTACAAAGAAGGATGCTAGGGCTTTCAAAGAGGTAGCCAGCATCCAGAAGAGGTAGGGCATCCATTAGCTGTCCTGCCATGATTTGGAATTTGATTCTAAAAGTGTTAGGAAAAGTTAATGGAGGGTTTCAAACAGGGGTTGTAGAAGAATAGTGAGTCATTATTTTTGCTATTAATGCATGCTTTTACTCTGTCCACCCAAGTTCTACAATCTGGAACCAATCAATCTACCTCCCTGACAACATTATTTCATAAATCCTAATTCTCTAGGAAAAGATCCTGTCATCATTTCCCATTACTTCTGTCATTGCTTATCAAAATCTACTCATCTTTCAAGGCCTCCAAGGGTAACTGCCACCTCCTTTACAAAGGAACATTTCTGATTGGAATAATTTCTCTATCCTTCATCTTTTTATCTTTTTGTTCTCTCCATGAGATTTTTGCTTCCCTAGAAGCCCTATTATTCAACACAACTTTCAGGTAATAGGTCAAATAATTGAAAAGTATTATAAAAATGTGGAATTGTTAACAAAGACATTCACATCATATTTTATAGTAAATTAAAGTATGTAACTGCACACTCATGAATATTTTAGTGTAAGGTTAAGACCTTTTCTTTCTGTGTGGATCTACAGATTATAGTTTTAGATAATGCTCTCTCCAAAAGAATCCTCATAATGCTTTGTCTACTGATCTTAATTTTAGTTAATACTGGGCAGCAACTTAAAGAAACCTATATATATTAATCTCAAGGTAAAAATCCTTGAATGTTTATTCATTTTCTGTCTTTCAGTCTTTTCCTTGCTGCTCTAGGTGCAGTTCACAAACCAACACCCTCATCATCATACCCTGGAATTCATTATGAATACAGAATCTCAGGATCTGTACCAGAATTAATTTAATATGAATCCATACTGCAACAAAATCTTCAAGTGATTCTTATAAAAGTTGCATAAATAATGGTCTAAGCACTGCTCCAATTCAACTGCAATTTATTTAAAAAATAACCTGTCATTATTAAACCTCTTCAAAATATTGAGCTTGTTCTTCCTAGACACAACTGTCTCTCTTGATCTCTCTTTCTTTCTGCATTCATATTTCATTGGTATATGAATCTGCAAAAAAGACTTAACATAGCAGGTCTGATACTGTTCTTAGAAAGTCCTGCTTTCAAAATTGGCCCTTGGCTGGTGCCAGGGAACCTGCCTAGGAAACAATTTTCTATACTGGTATAAAGTTGGCTTGAAACAGTCAAAGTGCCTCTCTGTGCCAATGATGTAGTGTATGGTGAACACTTGTGCTCCTTCTGAGAGTCTGGAATTTTGGTGTATGCTAAACAGAGGAGGCCTATAAGACTGACTCTCAAAAACCCTGAACTCCTATGCTCATATAGGCTTCCCTAGAAACTAACACTTCACATGGGTTGCCACAACTAGTTGCAAGAAGAATTAAGTGTATTTTGTGTGATTCCCCCGGGAGAGGACTCTTGGAAATCTGCACCAGATCTCCTAAGCCTACACTGCACACCTTTTCTATTTGCTGATTCTGCTTCATGTCCTTCCCTGTAATAAATCTTAGGTGTCATTACAACTATATAGGAAATCCTTCTAGCAAATCACCCAAGTTGGGAGCAATCTCGGTGACTCAAAACACAAAGTAATTCTAAATTAAATTACCACATTACTAAAACAAATAGAGCTGATTTTGGAACACACATAGCTGATTTTTAGTAAGTATACAACCCAATTAGTGAGAGCAAAAGTGCACGAATACTCAAGAGTCACCAAGGGCAGATAGAACATCTCAGATATTACTCAGCATATTTTCAGAGAGATTAGGTGATATTAGTCAATTCTCCAAGGATATAAAGCTCTCCTTAAGGCAAGATCCAAGCTTAGCAGTTTTATTTTCCTCCACAGAATATAACACTATGCCCTCCACATAATAAGCTATCAGAAAGTATTTATTTTAAAAATTATTTAACCACTTAAATATTTGACTAAATTATATTTTAAGCAAGGTAAAAGAATCACTAAGCCTTTTTTNTCAGAGAGATTAGGTGATATTAGTCAATTCTCCAAGGATATAAATCTCTCCTTAAGGCAAGATCCAAGCTTAGCAGTTTTATTTTCCTCCACAGAATATAACACTATGCCCTCCACATAATAAGCTATCAGAAAGTATTTATTTTAAAAATTATTTAACCACTTAAATATTTGACTAAATTATATTTTAAGCAAGGTAAAAGAATCACTAAGCCTTTTTTAAAAAAAATAAAAGGAATGTAAATGATGTATAGGTTAATCCAATTTGCCTATAAATATTTTTAACAAAAGAAAAACATACTATATTTCCAGTTTTTCATTATCAACTTAATATGAAAAGATGTCAGCAGTTTTTTCTCAACATAAAGCAAAGTACTGTTCTTTTATGTTCGTAAATTTGGCTATTTCAGGTTTTATGGGTTCTATTCTAGATCACTACAGCCCTCTAGAAAATCACAGGGGTGTTCCTGCTCCAAAACAAATCTGACATTCCCAAAGCCATCATCCTTCTTAACTTGTCAACAGATTCAGTTCAATTTGTTGTATATAAAACTTGAACTCTGAAAACTAAATACCCCAAGAAGCTATGATCCTTCCATGCTTGTTTGAAGGGCTTTGCCATTTAGACAAGTAAATGACTCCGTTTAGAAACCATTATGAAAATCAAGAACAATTGTTAAAATGTTGATTTATCATAATGTAGGTAAATTGCTTCATTTTGTGGCTAACATGATTTCTCACAGCCTTTGGTCACCCAGAGAGTTAACTTTAAAAACATTAACTTAGAATGGTCTCTGATGTACATGTGCTAAAAATCATCTCATTATCATTTTTTTCTGAATTAGAACCCTTTGAATCCCTAGACATCTGGTACCAACCAAGTCTATGTGATTGTTATTTTATCTGAATCCTCAAAATTACTGGTCAACTTCAACTTGTATTGGGCTGACATAAGTAACCCTGTGGAATGGAATACTATTAAGTACAATTTTCCACCTATTCTGATGCAGAATCTTTTGTACTCATCATATATAAAGGGTTACAAAATAAAGACATTTAGAACATTTATGGATGAGGGAAACTAATTATAAATTATAGATTCCATTTTAAGTTGACTAAAGCTATATCTTTCTATAGGATTTTTCTCCTTGTAATTAATCATAGATTTCACAAAAATCTTAGCATACTGAAACAATTTGAAATATTTATAAGGACAAAGAAAAGGTTTTTCTGTAATCATAAGAGAAAATAATAAGGTGGCTTTTACATGAGCCACTTTTCATTTATAGGCTCAGTTTGGAACAATTAAACAATTCCAGCATTTTTAAATTTAAATATTTTAAATCTACTGAGCACCATGAGCACCATTCAGCAATACACACACACACACATATCTATGTATACATGTCTATACATATTTTAGAGATCAGTCCAGTAGTTCATGCACATAGGAACTAAATAAACATCTATTGAATAAAAAAATAAATAAATGAAAGCATTAACAAATAAAAGAGTGAATAGGTGAATTAATGAGATTATTAGAGGGGTAGATCCTGACCTCTCTGAAACTACAAAATCTGCTAAGAGAAAAAGAAAAGGCCTCTACATATAGCACTTTTTGGCTTCTAACATATTGTTAAAATATTAATAGCAACACAGATTGAGATTAGGGGAACAAAATATCATGTATACAGTAATTCTTTCCAATGCATGATTTACCACCTCAGTTTTTAATGTCTAAACTGAATAAGCAGCTGACATATTATCAGAGATGTTTCTAGTCATGGGTTTATTTACCAACCTCCATTAACAGTATTAAAAGTATTTATTCAACATGTTTGTGTATGTCATAATTCCCAATTTCTTTTAAATGTGTTTTTCTAATTCCTTGTAATGGTCTTGCCAATCACTAAACTCACTTTTAAAATCAGAAAATTGGAGATGAAGTAATTATATCACTTCCAAAAAGATTCAAATCAAGTAAGTAAAAATTCATGCAATAAAATAATTTCATGCAATAAAACCATAAAGTGTAATGCTGTGGTGTTGGCAATTCTTTTGTGTGTAATGCTTTCAGTTTATTTTTAATTGGAGGATAATTGCTTTACAATGTTATGTTGGTTTCTGCCATACATTAACATGAATCAGCCATAGGCATACATATGGCCCCTGCCTCTTGACCCTCCCTTGCACTCCCTGCCCCATTCCACATCTCTAGGTTGTCATAGAGCCCTGGACTGAGCTCTCCGCCTCAAGCAGCAAATTCCCCCTGGCTATCTATTTTACATATGGTAGTATAAGTGTTTCAGTGTTACTCTCTCAATTCATCCTACCCTCTCCTTCCTCACAAGTCTGTTGTCTCTCTATATCTGCATCTCTATTGCTGCCCTGAAAATAGGTTCATCAGTATCATTTTTCTAGATTCCATATATATCCCTAAATGTAAGACAAGAAATATTCAAACTCTTAGAGGAAAACAGAATACTCTCTGACATAAATCATGGCAAGATCCTCTATGACCCACCTCTTAGAGTAACGGAAACATAGATAAACAAATGGGACTTAATTATAGGCATTGGCACAGCAAAGGAAACTATAAACAAGAGGAAAGACAACCCTCAGAATGATTAAAAAAAAATAACTGCAAATGAAACAAATTACAATGGTGAACTATTCTTATAGTCATCAATGCTATAGTGAAAGAGCAGATTCCAAATCTTAAATCTGGAATTTTAAAAAGTTTGGATTTTCATTCTACTGAGAAATTCAAAAGAGAGACAAATGCACCAGCCATCAATGTTAAACCAAATGGAAGTTCTTTTGTCAAAGAAGATGAAGCAAAATGCCAATAGACTGTCTTTGAAAAATACAATTAAACCACAGGCCTGAAAGTATATAGAGAATGAGATGTGTTTTGCTCTGATTTCTGAAGCCTGAGATCTGCACATAGAATATCAGCTTTATTTCCATTTCTTGACTTCTTCAAATACCTGTTCCCTAATCTTGACATTTTTTTCCAAAATTAGTATTTCAATGTCCTTATATACTTTATATGAGAGCTGTTTCCATCATAATAATTTTGTAGTGGAAGAGAAAGATGTGATTCAGTCTGTGCCTTGGGATGTTCCTTTATCACTTGTCTTCCCTTTCAGTATAAACTATGTTTTAAAATGTTCACTTTGGCACCTGAATGGAAACCCTGGAGTATTTATTATACATATATGAAGTGAATATATGAAAAAAAATTGCAAATATTTTTCATAAAAAGAAGAATTATTTCTCAAACTATGCTAGAAAACTTACTGGTAATTTAAAACATATACATTTAAAAGTTGTATATGATATATGTCAAAATAAAATTGTATGCAGTATATAAGTGATATGGTTGTAATATCAGTAATATTTGTATTCTTAGCAAGGAAGGAGGCCTACAATTTTGCGGGACTCAGGTCCTGAAACTATCAGGGTTGTCTCCTTCATTCTCATCACTGCATTTCTTTGCATGTTGGCTTAATTTTCCCTTGCTACTAAGGCACATCTTCTGCTAGTCAAGAGCATGGCATCAACACATACTGGGCTAAAATGTGCACACCTTAGTCACAGAACTAAAAAAGCTCTTCCTCCATCAAAAGTTAGAAATTTCCCCATGAAGTGGTATGATAGACTGGGCTTGGGTCCATGGCCACTTCTTGAACCACTGCCATGTCTAGGTAGCAAGTTCCATAGAAAATACATAAGTTCCCATTTTACCACAAGGTAAAATTAAGACAGAGTTATCAACACCTTGGCCAATAGAGGAGGAGATGCTAGAAATCAAAACAATGTAATTACAACATACATGTTCAGCATTATTTAGATTAACTATTAGCAACAAAAATGTAAAACAAATTGCCCATGAACAAAATGAAAATATAATGTTATATATAAATGCTCACAGAACAAATGAATATAATCAAGTCATTTTACTTCTCTAAGTCTCCTTTTTTTCAATGCCAATTACGATTCTTTTTTTTTTTTTCTAAAAGGATTGTTCTGAAATTAAAATACAAAATAACTTTAAAATAACAAGGGCTTAGTGAAGGTCATTTAGTCATGTCTGACTCTTTGCAACCCCAGGTACTGTATAGTCCATGGAATTCTCCAGGCCAGAATACTGGAGTGGGTAGCCATTCCCTTCTCCTAAGGATCTTCCCAACCCAGGGATCAAACCCAGGTCTCCTGCATTGCAGGCGGAATCTTTACTAGCTGAGCCATCAGGAAAGCCCAACAATGGCTTAACATCACACGAAATTCATGACTCATAATTTGTTCCTAACTGTTCAAAATTGAAATGATCACAATCTCTATTCCCTTTGAAAGAATTCTGCTAATCTTCCATAGCTATTATTGTCAAAACAATATGCTTTGGGGTTATTATTTTCATTAATAATAATACCATTTATCATTTTGATATTCTGAGTCATACTGACATTTGCATCTGTACAATATCAGCATAAATGAATACGTGTGTGATAGATAGGTAATGCAAAGTGTTAATATAAGGAAAAAAATCACACTAAAATTACTCTTTTACTAATGATATACATTTCTTCTACAAGGTTTACATTTAGAATGGTGTTTTTAGAAGTAATCTGCATTCATAATTTCTCTCTAGAGGCTATCACCTCAGAAAACCAATTGTATTTGAAATAATTACTCTGAGGCAATATTGTGATCTACATTAGCTGGTCTGAGTGAATGTAAAGAACCTTGCCTTTCAGTCAATGAAACAAGCAAAATTTTCCACAATTCAATATTTTGCAAAGGAAGGACTCTGTATAACTCAATTACATGAGTACAAAGTTGTGATGTGTTTGACATTTATAAAACCTGTCTATATTTTCTGATTTTCTCTGCATTTCCTCAGTTTGGTTTTCACTGAAGAGTGTTTCGTAGGATAACTTTCCTAAACTTAAGAAGATAATTTTTGTAAGTACATAATGACCAACCATGTGCCAAGAACTTAACTGTCACCTCAAAGCCACACCAGCCCAAGAACTGATACAGGGATTATTACCAGTAAAAAGTTCTATTCATTGTTTGCTACCTCCATATACCAAAGTGCAGTCCCCTAGTGCCCTCAAGATCACTCTCCATGAAGAAGGTCCATTAGTGTTACACACTGAGCCAAGTTCTAAAGCAATGCTTAGTAACAGGTATCATCACTCCATCACTTACAATGCACTAGGCACTCTACTAAATCACCTCATACAATGTTCATTATTTGAAAATTAAAATCTGAAGCTAAAGTCATTGAGTAAATTGAGTAAATTCAAGATCACTCAGTAAGCAGCAGTGCTGATTTCCCCATCTACATCTGATTCCAAAATATTTATAGAGGTTTCATGGAAAATTTCTCTCACCTTTTACTTAAAGCCCTTTCTTAACCCTTAGGATATGGCAATGAATCTATGAGTTGCTGAACTGTGAGAAATCTAAATGAAATCACTGTGTTCTCTATGCAAAACCATTCTCTCTCAACAACTCTGATAATGTGTAACAGAGCTAAGCCTGTTGTATCTGATTTTCTCTTAGGAACAAGTTTCTTCCCAAAATGGAATTACTTTGCTCAATAGAGTGGGAGATGCTGGCAATTAAAACAATGCAATTACAACATAAATGTTCAGCATTATTTACGTTAACTATTAGCAATAAAAATGTAAAACTAATTGCTTATAAGAAAATTAAAATAAAGCATTAGGGAACTTTCCTGGGTCGGGGGGTGGAGGCTGGGCAGTGGCTAAGACTCTCCTATTGCAGGGG
This sequence comes from Cephalophus harveyi, assembly GCA_006410635.1. Lineage (NCBI taxonomy): Eukaryota > Metazoa > Chordata > Mammalia > Artiodactyla > Bovidae > Cephalophus > Cephalophus harveyi. The sequence continues at coordinate 124,063 of SJYT01053624.1, forward strand.
GGAATGAGATTGACCCCTGGTCAAGGAACTAGATCCCACCTAGGAGTGTTTCATTAATTAATTCTTTCCTAAAGTTTAACTAAGAAGATAATTTTTGTAAGTACATAATGACCAACCACGTATCAATAACTTAACTGTTGCCTCAAGCCACATGCCACAACAAAGACTCAAGATCCTGCATGGATCTACTGCAGACAAATGAATATATATTTTTAAAAATATAAAGCATTTAAATATAAATGCTGATATGTATGAGCTGCCTAAACATCTTATGTAAATAAATATCAGTTCTAAACCTGCCTGGCAGTATCTTAGCCCAGCAATAGAGCAAGTTGATATCTTGTGTCATTTGATCTAGAATAAAAATTATCTTCATAGCCTCAGAACTTCTCACTTGCTTAAAAATTCTGAAGACCTCAAAGAACTTTAATTTTTGAGTTATGTCAGTGTATATTTAACATATTAGGCAATTTTAAAGTGTAATATCTTAAACAAGACCACAAATTATTTTCTGTTCCTTCAAATAGAGTTCACGTCCCAACTTTGAAATTTTGCATGCTTTTTGACAGACTGGTTGCAAATAGGAAAAGGAGTACATCAAGGCTGTATATTGTCACCCTGCTTATTTAACATATGCAGAGTACATCATGAGAAATGCTGGACTGGAAGAGGCACAAGCTGGAATCAAGATTGCCAGGAGAAATATCTCTAACCTCAGATATGCAGATGACACCACCCTTATGGCAGAAAGTGAAGAGGAACTCAAAAGCCTTTTGATGAAAATGAAAGAGGAGAGTGAAAAAGTTAGCTTAAAGCTCAACATTCAGAAAATGAAGATCATGGCATCCGGTCCCATCACTTCATGGGAAATAGATGGGGAAACAGTGGAAACACTGGATGGCACCACGGACTCGATGGACGTGAGTCTGAGTGAACTCCGGGAGTTGGTGATGGACAGGGAGGCCTGGCGTGCTGCGATTCATGGGATCACAAAGAGTCGGACACGACTGAGTGACTGAACTGAACTGAACTGAACTGGCTTACTTTGGCCAAAATAAGGGAGCAGAAGCAGCATTGTATGACTTCCAAGACTAAGTCTTAGGACACTTTGTAGCTTCTGCTTTTGGTTTTTTGGAATTCCGAAATCACTGTTCTCTGAGGTACTGGGTTGGAGACTTCATGGAGGGGAATTGAGGTTCCCCAGCTTACAGGTAGACCTATGACTCAGAATATCCTGTGCTTTGTAGCCCAATCCAAACCTCAGCAGAATGCAGCTTCATTATTGAGCTTAGAGAAAACCAAGAAAAGAAACCCTCATTCATTACAAATAATATGGAGACATAATAAATCACTGTTGTTTTAAGCCATTGAATTTGGGGTTAATTTTAACACAGAAATAGACAACTGTTATGGAAATCTTATGAAGCTTTAGAGTCGTTTTGGTACCTAAAAATTACAGAATTTGAATTAAAAAGAAAATTAGATTCTAGTTAATGAAAGAAACATAATATTATTTTAAATGTAATTTACCCAAAGTGCTTTCTTCAGCTTAGTTCCATTTTTCCCTAAACCTGTTTGTTGGATTTCTGAAAATAAGAACCAGCTTGATTTGAAAAGACAATCTACACAATGGGAAAGAATATTGCAAATGTGACCAACAAGTGGGTAATTATCAAAATATACAAATAGCTCATACAGCACAATAAAAAAAAAAAAAAAACCAAGCCAATCAAGAAATGGGCAGAAGATCTTAGTATACATTCTCCAAAGAAGACAGATGGCCAACATCTGAAAAACCATTCAACATCACTAATTATTAGAGAAATGAACATAAAAACTGCAAAGGGATATTGCTTCACTCCAGTCAGAATGACCAACATCAAAATGTCTACAGATAAAATAAATGCTGGAGAGGGTGTAGGGTAAAAAAGGAATACTCCAACACTGTTGGTGAGAATGTTAATTGGTACAGCTGCTATGGAGAACAGTATAGAGATTGCTCAAAAAAAATAAAAATAGAACTACCCTATGATCCTGCAATGCCACTCCTGGGCCTATATCTAGAGAAAACTATAAACTGAAAAGATTCATGAATGCAAATGTTCACTGCAGCACTGTTTACAATAGTCAAGATATGGAAGCAACCTATATGTCCATCAACAAAGGAATGTGTAAAGAAGATGTGGCATATATATACAATGGAATATTACTCAGCTATTAAAAATGAATTAATGTTATTTGCAATAACATGGAAGGATCTAGAGATTATCATATTAAGTAAAGTGAACCAAAGAGAAATAAATGATACTGCTTATACATGGAATCTGAAAGGGATGGGGGGGATGAATTAACAAAGCAGAAGTATATCCCACTGACAAAGAAAACAAAGTTAAGGTTACCAAGTGGAAAGATGTAGGGGAGGTGGATAAATTAAATGGTTGAGATTAACATATATATACTACTATATATAAGATAGATAACCAAAAGGACATACTGTGTACCATAGGGAACTATACTTAATATTTTGTAATTACCTATAAAGGAAAAGAATATGAAAAATAATCTAAGTCACTGAGCTGTACACCTGGAACAAAACATCACAAATATAGTATCAGTCAGTTCAGTAGAGTCACTCAATCATGTCCAACTCTTTGTGACCCCATGAACTGTCCATCACCAACTCCCTGTCCATTATCAACTCCCTGTCCATTATCAACTTCCAGAGCTTGCTCAAATTCATGTCCATCGAATCGGTGATACTATCCAACCATCTCTATATATAGAATATATATAATAAGAATATACTATACTTCAATTTTTTTAATTAATTAATCAATCAAACAAACTTGATTTATTTACACAATAGACTTTGGAGGGTTTAAAAAATCTCCCAAGACTTTATCTATTCCTTTGAATTCTGTGGGTGTACATGCAAGCACATGTGCTCAATATTCAAAATTTCGGCAACTATTACTGATGATTCCAACATTTGAAATTTTACTGGCCCTTTTGTATATGTGCCAAGTTAGTATAATGATGCCCACGATTCTTAATGATTATTTAATACATTTTTCAGAGTTTTCTAGTTTTAAGTGAAATGTACAGATTCTTTCACATCGAGACTTTGTAAGAATAGGTCTAAATTAAATAGAGTGTTGAGACAATTATCTGCCTAGTCAATTACCAATCTCTATTATTAGGAAAATACAGGAATTTGAGGTTTAAAATTTTCAGATTGGTTGTTTACATTGACTCATCCAGCTTTCCATTATCCTTTTTAAGGAAATATGATTCAACTCTGTTTGATACAGAATACCATAAGTACATCTATATCCATAATGACAATAGGGAGTGAAGCAGTTATTGACTATGCCAAAGCCTTTGACTGTGTGGATCACAATAAACTGTGGAAAATTCTGAAAGAGATGGGAATACCAGACCACCTGATCTGCCTCTTAAGGAATCTGTATGCAGGTCAGGGAGCAACAGTTAGAACTGGACATAGAACAACAGACTGGTTCCAAATAGGAAAAGGAGTACTTCAAGGCTCTATATTGTCACCCTGCTTATTTAACTTATATGCAGAGTACATCATGAGAAACACTGGGCTGGAAGAAGCACAAGCTGGAATCAAGATTGCCAAGAGAAATATCAATAACCTCAGATGTGCAGATGACACCACTCTTATGGCAGAAAGTGAAGAACTAAAGAGCCTCTTGATGAAAGTGAAAGAGGAGAGTGAAAAAGTTGGCTTAAAGCTCAACATTCAGAAAACTAAGATCATGGCATCTGGTCCCATCACTTCACGGCAAATAGATGGGGAAACAGTAGAAACAGTGGCTGACTTTATTTTGGGGGGCTCCAAAATCACTGCAGATGGTGATTGCAGCCATGAAATTAAAAGACGCTTGCTCCTTGGAAGGAAAGTTATGACCAACCTAGATAGCATATTAAAAAGCAGAGACATTACTTTGTCAACAAAGGTCTGTCTAGTCAAGGCTATGGTTTTTCCAGTGGTCATGTATGGATGTAAGAGTTGGACTATAAAGAAGGCTGAGCACCGAAGAACTGATGCTTTTGAACTGTGGTATTGGAGAAGACTCTTGAGAGTCCCTTGGACTGCAAGGAGATCCAACCAGTCCATCCTAAAGGAGATCAGTCCTGGCTGTTCATTGGAGGGAATGATGTTGAGGCTGAAACTCCAATACTTTGGCCACCTGATGAGAAAAGCTGACTCATTTGAAAAGACCCTGATGCTGGGAGGGATGGGGGCAGGAGGAGAAGGGGATGACAGAGGATGAGATAGCTGGATGGCATCACCAACTCTATGGACATGAGTTTGGGTAAGCTCCAGGAGTTGGTGATGGATAGGGAGGCCTGGCATGCTGCGGTTCATGGGGTCACAAAGAGTCAGACACAATTGAGCGACTGAACTGAACTGAACTTAGTTACCTATTTAACTTGGTCTGATATCAGCAACTCTGTATTTCTCTTTAAAATATAGAAGAAAGTTACCTCCATTTAGTGCTTTGCTTTGAAAACATGCCACATTAGGCTGGTATTATATAAATTCAGTTTAAAAACAAACATTTGATGGGGTTAAGATTTCTTATGAATGATGATAAAGGAACTAGAAGCCACTAGAGAATAGTAGATAACATATATTGCAACAGGACCAATGTCTAACCTGAGAATTACCTTCTGAAAGAGGAATAATGGCTATAGCATTGACTATTTGTTGTTATATTCTTAAAGCACAATATTGGCTTTGCCATTAATTTTTTTGACATTAACTCATTAACAAACTCATTAACTATTGTGACAGTCACAGGGAATAGATTTTTTCCCCTGAAAAGAAATTATATACAGGGTGAAAAGAGGAAAAACCTAAGAAATTTTCAGGTAACATGATTGACATAGAACATCAAAGAATAAAAATTAGGAGCCAACTGTAGCTTTTCTCATGAATGGTTTAAAAAAGAAATTGATCAGTCACTCATATGTCACCATGGCCCCATAATTTTCAAAATCCTTGATTGCTTATTGGTCTTCATTATAACTGAAGCACACTGTAGCACCCAAGCCCCTGTCTTTCTAATGAAGTTTCAGACACAGTTTGTAGTTATCTACTGATTTATTGAGGGCTTCCCCAGTGGCTCAGAAGGTAAAGAATGTTCCTGCCATGTGGGAGACCTGGGTCCAATCCCTGGGCTGGAAAGATCCCCTGGAGAAGGGAATGGCTACTCTCTCCAGTATTCTGGCCTGGAGAATTCCATATACTGTATAGTCCATGGAGTTGCAAAGAGTCAGACACACTGAGCGATTTTCACAGTTGCACATTGATTTATTGAAAAAAAGGAAAAACCTTTATCTTTACTTTCTATCATTTTTCACACCTACATCTTCTACCAACAGATGAATCCCCTTTCAAAGATTATAAGAGAAAGATCACAGTGACAGCAAAATCCGTAACATTCATTCGCTTGGATCAGACCCTTTCTGGTTGTCATCAATGGTGACTATACATCTTGATTTAACTGAAAGAAGCATAAGTTATGTCTGCTGTAGCAGAATAAATATTAATCACCTCCCCTTTCATTATCAAGAAAGTATTCAAGTTTGGATAATAACATAGAAGATTAACCAATGAATAGCTTTTCCCCTGGGACCCTCTCTCTCATGAATATCTATCTCCTTTCAGAAGCTCTCTTCAGTATGAAGGAGAGCAGGTCAATAGTTCTGTGATTTTCCTCCATGTCTTCCTTCTTCTTTTTCTCTCAACCAATTATTCTGTTCACCTCTCCCTTGTTTATTTATCTTTCAAGGAAAGGTCAGCTATGTCCTTGCCTTTATAGCCTCTTGCCTTTATAGCCTCTTGCCTTATAATGGAAACAGTATTATTTAGCAAGCAGGTGAGGATGAGCTCTTGAGCTAGAGTCAACCTAGACTGAACTTTTTAAGACTTTTGTTTCCTCGCTTGTAAAAGGAAAATAGTAAACTATCGGTCTCATTAGTGTGAGTGTGAAGTCACTCAGTCGTGTCCAACTCTTTGCGACCCCATGGACTGTAGCCCACCAGGCTCCTCTGTCCATAGAATTTTTCAGGCAAGAGTACTGGAGTGGGTTGCCATTTCCTTTTCCAGGGGATCTTCCAGGAAGTGGTAGTAAATTTGTTTTAAAACTAAATTATGAAAATGCATATACTCTGATTTATGTTACAAACTAAAGTGAACTTTAGAGGGGAAAAAAAGTATTCCTCCAGTACTAACTTTCTAGAAGTTAACCACTCTTTAAGTTCTTTATCAAAATTATGATAAGTAAACTATTAGTTTTAAAATAAATTTTTCAGATTTCTGAGAATTACAGAATATAAGCATCAGAAAGGACCCTAAATGTTAGAAGTGGGGGGAACAAAGGGAAGTGAAAGGATGAAGGAAGGACAAAAGAAGATAAGAGGAAAAGAAAACAAAGAACTATCATACCCAGAAAAATAATAGGAATAAATCTCAAGGTGAAATCCTAATAATTGAATGATAAAAGCTTGCAGGATAAAGCCACATTATTTTTTTTCATATAAGAACTAAAAATAAACTTGAAAAAGACACACGGGGTAAGTTCTCAAAGATTTATGGAAGGATGACTGATACATAATGGCCTCGAGGATCAGTCAGTACAGTTTCTTCATTACATCTGAAGTTTTGCTTCATATTTTACACTTAGAGCAAAATAAACTCTCTAAACTTGTTTGTAGTCAAATGACATAAAACTGTCTTAGCTAGAGGGAAGGTTAACAAAAAATGAACCAACAGAAAAAGGCAGCAAAGTGGACTTCACTATTTTGATATAGCATTATTTAAAACTGATTAATTCAAATCACCAACATTTCATATATTCCAGCCAACAAATAGTTGATGCTCTAAATCAACTATATATAAGACAATTCATAAAAAACAGTCACTGCCACACAAAGTGTATAGAGCTAAGCTGAGAACAAAGAACATTTATATAGAAAAATGTTTTTAAAAATAAGATGGGATTTATCCTTCTGAAACAATTTGGGGTTTTATCAGGGGCTAGATTTATCTTCCTGTCTAAAACTACATGGAAAACAAGAAAAAATATAGGAAACTATTTTTAAAACATTGGACATAAAGTGACAAAAGGTAATATGATTTCTGAGAGGTGAGCAACAGACAAGGTGAGCCTCAGGACTGACCCCACATCCTCTTCTCAGAGTCATTCCAGACCCTGACACAGAGACAGTGATCCAGATGCAGCCCAACAGTCTCCCTCAACAAAGGAAATGGAGCTGAAAGCCATGGGGGACCACAGTGGCTGGAATTCACAGGGCAAAGTGCTGGTTAGGAGAGAGTTGCACAGAATAAATACCCCAGAGGTCTGCAGAGGCCCTCGCTTTGAGTATTCCACAGAGAACTGAGCAGCACATGTGTGTGAAGAAATTACTCAAAGTCAGGAAAGAACCACTCAAAAGGATTAAAGGAAACAGTATTCAGAGCACACACAGGAACAGGAATAATGTGTGTCCCTTTGCCAGAATGAAAACCTGCAACTCATAGGACACTGGAGAGTATACGTGGAAAGATCTTGCCTCAGTAATGGGGAATAAATAATTAGCCATACACTAAAGACTGCTCTGGTTCTACCTAATAAATCCAAGAAGCGAGACCTCAAAGTGTCAGTTTTCCAAGCAACTCAGCTATATCCCAGAGGAAAGGTCAAGAATACTTTTAGGAATACAAACAGTACCAATATCCAAGAAGGCAGAATTCATAATATCTGTACCTAAGCAATATACCAAAGAGCACTAGAAATACTATGTTGGTAAATGCATATGATTTTTTTGTTGTTGTTCATTTTAAAAATTTACTTAAAAGAAAAAAACTGGACTTCTGCTTCCGAGAAGATTGAGTAGAAGTACTTTTGTTTATTCCTTTGTTAAGTACAGTACTGAATGCTATATTAAAAATATATATATATATATATATATATAAGTCTTCAAAAGGTAGAGAAAAAAATCAGACTGGGTAGGGAAAATGCGATCCAGGGAATGAAAGTGTAGTGCATTCCCTGGGTTTTCTTTTTGCCTTAACATCACAAACGAGTTGCAGAAGCCAGCAACCCACAGAAGGAATATTTATATAGTTGTCTAAAAAAGATGCACAACTTGAGAGTTGCAAGTCAATTTTATTTGGGACAAAATGAGGACTGCAGCCCAGGAGGCAGCACCTCAGACAGTGCTGAGAGACTGCTCCAAAGAGGCAGTGGGAGGAAGGTCACTATATAACGTTTTGGTGAAGTGGGAGTTCAGTACCATTAAGTACTCATTTGACAAAAGTTTTTTATTAGTCACCAGGATCTGATGTCACCATGAAGGGATTTAGTGCTTCTCTAGATACAGGAGATGCAAGGATTAAGATCATAAAATCTGTTCTGAAAAACATCCAATTATCCAAGACCTGTCTCACCAGATTCCCTGGAGCACTCCACCCTAAATTCCCTCAGGGGGTGTTGAAGGTCAACAGCTACAGCACCACAGGGCTCACCTCCACAGAGGCAGATGGCAAATGCCCTTGTTGCAAATGCCCTTGTCTGACTCTTTGTGACCCCATGGGCTGTACAGTCCATGGAATTCTCCAGGCCAGAATACTAGAGTCCATAGCCTTTCCCTTCTCCAAGGGATCTTCCCAACCCAGGGATGGAACCCACCAGGCAGTGCTCTTCAGTTCAGTTCAGTTCAGTCACTCAGTCGTGTCTGACTCTTTGCGACCCCATGAATCACAGCACGCCAGGCCTCCCTGTTCATCACCATTTCCTGGAGTTCACTCAGACTCACGTCCATCGAGTACGTGATGCCATCCAGCCATCTCATCCTCGGTCGTCCCCTTCTCCTCCTGTCCCA